>JAQFXM010002310.1:0-25510 GCA_034693345.1 Entomobrya multifasciata
TACGACAATTTGTAGCACAGTTAGTTGCATATGTTTACCAAGTTTCATGAGTTTGTGCGCATCACTTTTCAAATAACAGGAGAAAAACCGAAATTTCGGTGTTTTTTAGGCCCAAAAACGTATTTATTTCGAAACATATTCTACCTTGTCACATGGGGTTTTCACTATTGTAGAGATCTTGTCATGGCGCATCCGATGCAATGCTTAGAATTGCCATTTTAGATAAGGTAAAAAAGTTATACAATTTTTTCCCTCTAGATGGCGCAGTTTTTCGATTTGGTTAAAATTAAAGTGACGACAATTTGAAGCACAGCTTATTGCATATGTGTGCGAAATTTCAAACGATTTTGTGGATTAGGGTCTGAGAAACAGGAGAAAAACCAATTGCCAACATTTTATTTTCTATGGGGTATTGTGGGAAAACGGCTCATTTTGCCCCATAACTTCCTTATCAAAGTTTGACCTCCAGGCCACCCTCTATCCATGAAAAAGGTTTGGGGACGATCTGAGGGGGTCGCTGCCAGCGAGTGGTTGATTGTATATACACTTCCCAATATGGACATCACAAATATGGATTAATGTGCATTTTGGACATCACACTTATTTATTTCATCAAAATAAAAAAAACTTTCTGGAGTTCAAAATAGGGCTCCGAAAAATCTGACCAGATATCCCCACTCGACTTTTTTAACAAACGTTTCTTCCCTCTATGTAAATGATGCTACTTCAGAAAACTTGGGTTCAAATTTGAATAAATATTTTGTATATTTGAGGCAAGAATAGTTATTCTGAAACTAATACTAATTCGGAGTAGGGTATTAATTGATAGGCTCCAATTGCATATAAATATTTAAAACCCTCTTAGGTCCATAACTAACGACAACTCATGCAACAGGAGGTATCGTTATAATTTTGTCAGTAAAATATCTTAGAAATTTTTACATTTAAAACGCCTTAAAATCTGCCAATTTTGAATGCTAAATTAATTTTTCTCTACACAAATCACACATAGAAAGTATTCCGTGTATTGGTGTAATTCATAATTATTTTAAAATTATTATAATTAGTTTAGTTGAGCAACAGTTGCCATCAATCAGTCTGTGTGGATTTTGGATTTTCGTAACATGTAGCTTTTTGCACATGTTGATTGTTGTGTGTGGAGATTAATGTCCATGTAGATTGTGGCGCATGTAGCTTTTTTATACTATGTAGCTTTGTGTTTTTGTAGCTTATGCTCTAGAAGCTAAAAGTACAGTTTGCAATAAAACATTTTTAGTCAGATCAAATCCAAATAAACACATGGTGGTTCATACAAAAATAAAAGCTTTCACCTGTGAATTGTGCGCGAAATCGTTCAATGAACGTGGAAGCTTGAAAAAGCACATCAATGTGGTTCATAAACAAATCAAGAAGCACAAGTGTAATGTGTGCAGAAAACTATTTTGTGAAAAGGGTGGTTTGGAACGCCATGTGAGTGTCCATACTGGAGAAAATCCATACAAGTGTACTAAATGTCTCTCTGCTTTTAAATATCGAACCCAGCTGAGCCGACATTTAAAAATTCACAAATAACTAATATTTGTACTACGGTAGCAAATAATATGAGATCTGTTTCCACTAGTAATGTAATGGTTCGTATGGGTAGAAATAAAATTGTTGTGGGGTTCTTTATGTTCACTATGATTTTATTTTTCAATTGTACCAATTTTAAGTTTTAAAGTAAATAAATAATCTGATCGTTTAATGCACGCATACATGAAGGCTATCCTTATATTTTCACATGAATTTTGAATGCATGGACCACAGGTAGCAATTTTTGTCTCGAAATTTTAAAATCAGGTAAAATTTTAAAATCAGGTAAAATTTTAAATTCAGCATAATTGCAGCACCTATATAAAATGAACAAAAAGTAGTACACTAAAAGCGGAGACATAACAAATTCGACTGTGCGCAAGCTTAAGTGTAAAAAAAATCCAAGTAAAACTAAATAAGCCCAAATTTACAAATGCTTCATAACTAGTACTTCAATGTTCATGAATCGTGTTGTTATGATTTTACTCGTAGAAAATGCCACAAAACGAGCAAAACTTTCCAAAACACGTTAAGAAGGCAATTAAGAAATTTAAAAGAAAGTCTACTGCATAACACTAGTGTCTTTCTACAGCTTGCATTTTACAACGCACTTTCACGGACAAGTGTAATATTTTTGTTTTAACTGTGGTCCGCTAACTAACAAGTCAACTTGATAATTAAAAATTGACTGGAATTCGGCTTGAGGAGGCGGCAGGGGCTAAGGCGGGATGACGCTGATTAGCTATTCTGACCTGAAAAACAATTAAAGATGAAGTAGGAGGAGATCCATTTGAATTACATATAAGCTATATACATTATTTAAGTACGTCTAACTGAATTATTAATTGAATTTGGTATCATTTAGGTTTGGTGATCGCAGTCTCGTCGTCATCAACGTCCTCTTTTCGAAACAGTTGTCCAATTTCCATCTGCTTTTCCCAAAAAACACTTTTAATTGATATGTAAAAATTAAAAACTAAACTACTGGTTACTTAACGAGCAATAAGACCATCTTAAAGTGCCCCGTAGTTTTCTCTGCAGTTGCGATAATAATTTTTTCAAAACAATTTTTTTGACTACCACGAATGATTTTCGTGGTAGTCAAAATGTCCCACTGCTTAAAGGTCAATCACACCGTGATCTATAATTTGTTACCCTCAGATTTCTTGAACTATTTTTGTGTGGACTTGAATTTCGATTTTAACAAAAACCGGTATTTATTGCCACAGAGACATCCCAATATAAATCTGAAGATACCAGATTGTAGATCTCAGTTGAATTGACCTTTAACCGGTGACACATTTTTTTTAAAAATCATTCCTGGTGGCCACAAAGTCATTTTTAAACATTATTACTATGACGACAAAAATAGTGGAGAAAGTACCGTTTTGGCCCTTAATACACAGATTAGTCAGTTAATTGTTTTCGTGCAAACATCATCCTAGATAACAATTTATAAAAGCAGATATCCGGGTTTTTCTCCTCCTCAACTGTAGGAGTTGTGGTAGAAGCAACGAAAATTAATTATTTGGCAGCTGAAAAACAAACAGTACAAAAATAATTATTTAATTTTATGCCAAACGTACCTGAACTTTATTGCATAATTATTTATTTTTAATTATCTTTTATGATGGATAATAATGTTCCTAGGACAGGATTGGAGTAGGAAGGGGGTTCCCGGCTCAGGTCTTCAGTCCTTTCATTTGGCTAACTTGTCAAATTTTAATATTAAACTAGAAAATTTTCAAAATCTAATTTAATTTTTAAAATACCACGAATTAGTTAGCCAATTAAGTTATACAGTTTTTGACGAGCAGCTCGTTCACATATTTATTTTTACATAAGAGGCAGCTGAGCTGATATAAAACACAAAAAGCACTGAAATAATGCTCGAGTAACCTTAAAGTTTTGGGTAAACTGAGAGAAAGTGAATGCGAAAAAAATGCTCCGAATCAAATAACAAGCCAAGAAAATGGATGCGAGATATAGTATTCTTCTTTACAATGCAACGTTTGTGCAGAAGTAAAGCGAATTCAAATTTAAAGGTTTCATTGTATTTTTTTATATTTAGTTAAATTTTCTGGTTTCTAAAAAACACAAATTATTATTTTTACTTAAATATAAAATAAACTGGAGAATTATTTATTTAAAATTTGTATAATCTTTGCATCAGGAAATTAAATCTTCTAGTGGTTTACTTTACAAACTTTGTTCAGCAGAACAACATGTCTGTTCAACTAAAATGTCACAGTTCGAAAAAATATCTTTGTAGCTTTTGTTTGCTTGCTTAATGAAGTTGTGCATGCATGTATGTGGATTAAAATGGTTCACAACTTCATGTTAAAGTAAATTTAAATTAGGGATACTTCCGGGGCGTCAACCCCACCATCAATTTTGAACACAGGGACTTCACGCACCTGATGTATAGGTGAGAATCCGAGTGAGGTCCGCCATTTACCTGCAATTTGAAGTTACTGTTAAGTTTCGCACTCTGATCCTTTTTATTTGCGCTTTTCAACTTGATTAAACTTTGTTTACTCGATACAACTTTGAATTAATTGTACATTTTTGAATGTCGAACCAATTGCCTTAAATCTTTAAAAGCAGCAAGGCATTTAGTACATTTATACGGCTTTTCTAAGGTATGAACTCTCACATGACGTTCCAAAGTCCGCTTGGCAGAAAATACTTTCCCACACAAATTACATTTGTGATCTTTAATTTGTTTATGCACCACTTTGATATTCGTTTTCAAGTTTCGTCGTTGAGTAAATGATTTTGCGCACATGTCACACGTGAAGGCTTTCAATTTAGTGTGAACTGCAATGTGGTTCTTTAAATGACCTTTGCTTGAAAATGTTTTATCGCAAGTTGCACATTTATGCCGTCGGATTTTATTGTGGATATCCTCATGTTGCTGCAGATGGGACCTCAGTGAAAATGTTTTAGGACAAAACTGACAACGATATGGCTTCTCTCCAGTGTGTGATTGAATGTGATCTTTCAAAGCATTGGAGGACCCCAGGAACTTGTTGCACAAACTGCATTTGAATGGTGTTTCTGTTTGATGTGTATTCAAATGGGTTTTCAAGTTAAATTTTAGGGTGAAACTTCTTTGGCAATGCTCACATTGAAATTTTTTAATTCCACTATGCAGTAGTTGGTGTTTTTTGAGATTTTGTCTAGTAAAGAATTCCTTTTGACAAACAGTGCACTTGAAAGGTTTCTCTTGTGTGTGCATTTGTATGTGTCTCTTCAACTCGCCATTGGTTGCAAATGATTTGTCACATAGCTTGCAGAAGTATGGTTTCTCGTTCATGTCTTAGGTAGTGAGTAAAAATATCCCTCTCACATATAAAACAAGTTTTACGAAATAGGCACTTGTGAGTTCCATAATGAACTTTAGCATGGGCAACTAAAGCTTTCTTTGAACTAATTACTTTTTCACAATCGCCACACTTAAATGTATTTAGAGCCATCTCAGTGTCGTAGGATAATCGTAGTATATGATGAGATTATGACTAACGTATGTAGAAACTGAAAATATTTCGCAGATGAATAATATTCAAAATAAGTTGATTTACTTACACTTGCTCCAACTGACTTAATTTCTTAAAAATTCATTAAAGTTCCATCACAAAACTGTCGATTTAAAATAAAGTTCAGTTTTTTTGTGAAAGGTGAATAAAACAAAATATTTTCGGAAGGTAAGGAAAGTACAAATGCCTTGTCTATATCACGTTTGCGAATGAATCTGTTTGAATGTGTTCACGCGTACTCAAATGAATGGTTGTGTGTAATATTTTTAGCAACCACTTGGTTTCAATCTCAATTATACTTCGTGCTTTCAGTAACACAGTGTACACTTGAACAATGACTGAAGTGATACTCGTGCTGGTTTCCGTACTCTTGAGTTGTAATAAAAATGTTTAATTTCGTACAACTGTTTTTGTGCTTTGTATTGAATACTTTTCACATGCATTTTCAAATGCACAATGTTGCTAATATAAGCACATATGGAGCGCATGCACGCCGTCTGTTTACACTATCATAACGCATGGGAATACAAAGAATGAGTGTACAGTCAATAGCATAACAATTGCGTCTACAAAATACGTTCTGCTATGCATAATGCAATTCTATTCCAGATGAGTTGGTTCACTCCGAATATGAGTTTCCTTTGAAAGAATGTAAAACCTGTTGGTCCTTCCATGGTAGCACCTTAAGCTGATGTAAAGATGTATTTTTAAAGCAGAGGCTAACTATTAAGTCACTTACACATGCGCTGCACCTGCATTTGTTTATTTTAAATAAATCGCATGATACGAATTAAGTAATTTAAATGAATGCGAGTCTCGCCGTCGCCGGTGGATGCAAAGAAAATTATTTATTTAGCCGCTGAAAAAATAAAACGAATATAAACAATTAGTAAATTATGTTTAATTTTATGCCTAAGCGTACTCGAATTTTATGGCAGAATTTGTTATTTTTCATTACCTTGATTGATGGACGGTCATGTTCTTTGGGCAGGATTCGAGGAGGAAGGAGGTACCCGGCTGTGGTCTTTAGTCTTTTCATTTGGCTAACTTGACGAGTTTTTAAAATTAAATTACAAAATTAAAGATTGTTTTCAAAATTTAATTTAGACTGAAAACGACCACGGATTAGTTAGCCAATTAATTTATGCTGTTCTTGACAAGCAGCTGGTTGAAAATTTTATTTTCAGAATCGACGGAGCTGAGCTGATGTGAAAAAATACTAAAGTCATTAAAATGCTTGTATAAAATTAAGGAGGTTTGAAGTTAACTGAGCAAAAGTGAATGCATTAAAATGCTCCGAATAAAATAAAAAGTTAAGTGAATGGATGAAAGAAGAACTATTCTTTTTACAATGCAAATCTTTCACAGAAGTAAGGCGAATTCAAATTCAATGTTATAATTGTATTTGTAATAAATGTAGTTAATTTTTGGTTGAATTGTAAATTAATTGTTTAAATTTTTCAGGTTTTCAGTTTAATTCGCCGATTTAAAAACTAAATTGGTCATAATGCTTACTTTTTATGTTTAAACAGATCAGGCAACCAATCAAACTGCAAATTCTGAAGTTCAACAATTATTTCACGTTCACTAACTATCCATGCATTTATTTTGCCTCTTAGCTGTATGTTATGATTGCAGCTCTGGTGTACATAGTACATGCTGTATTCAGAGATCTCATATGCAGGTATAAATAGAGCATGCATTCAAACTTTTTCACATCGCACTGAATTTGTACACAAAGGTCTGCAAGCAACACATGTGTACGTGACTAAAAGCATGAACTTCTTGTTTTATCAGTTAACGAATTATCTGCTTAAAAGTTAATATATTAGCATTGTATATAGCGTCAGGCAAAAGTTTGTGGTAGACCGGCTAGCTATGTTCTCTCACAATTATTCTCATTACTTTATGATAGTAGTTGTGATATCGTGCATGTACAAAATATTGGTTGATTTAACTACCTTTGCATTTATTGTGTATAATACGAGTGTACATGTACGAGAAATCTTGGATGCAGGAAACCTGAGTTAAAAACATCAACAAATAACATATGAATACAACATGCATAGCACATGGTATGTACAAAGGTAATGTCCACATTGAAATTAAAGAATGTGTAACGAAAATTAAGTTGCTGCATTCTAAATATATTGTGAAATACTGCAAACCCAACATATGATTTCCACTAATGTAAAGCTATCGCCGACAAAAAATAGGTGCGCCTCTGAAAGCCACCGCAAACGAAATTGTCATAAATAGTGCGTCGTTGTAGCCTATGTGCTTTTATAATTTACTTAGCATAAAAGTAGAATAATCAATTTATCTTATTGCATTATTTGTGCTAAAAATTTACAACCTTTTTAAAGAGAATCAGTTTGATGCAGAACGTTTTACCGCCTATGGATTGAATTAGTCAACTTATAAAATTTTCATTACTTATAACTTGCCAAGAGTGACTTTAAAAAGTTAAGTTGTGCAAACCTCAACAAAAAATATTTGTGTAAAATTAAAATGGCTTCGGGGAGTTTCAAATGTGTTTATTGTGACAAACTGTTGAGTTCAAAACGAAGTTTAGCTGCCCATAATATTGTACATGTTGGAACTCATCGGTGCATGTTTTGCAGTAAATCATTTAGTTATGAGCATGGTCTTTTTGATCATTACTGCAGACATGTCAATGAGAAACCGTACTCGTGCAAGTTGTGCGAAAAAACCTTTGCATCAAAATACCATTTGAAGTCGCACATACAAATGCACACGCAAGAGAAGCCTTACAAGTGTAATATTTGTAAAAATTCATTCTCCACTGGACAAACTCTAAGATTGCATCAATTGCTGCACAGTGGAACTAAAGCATTTCAATGTGAGCATTGCCAAAAATGTTTTGCCTGCGAATCTTACTTGAAAAGACATTTGATTACACATCAATTAGAAACGCCCTTCAAATGCAGTTTATGCAACAAGTTCCTGGGCTCCTCTACTGCTCTGAAAGACCACCTTCGTGCACATACTGGAGAGAAGTCATATTGCTGTCGATTTTGTCCGAAAGCATTTTCCCAAATGTCTCATCTGCGACAACATGAGCCTACACACAATAGCGTCAAACCCCACAAGTGCTTAGCGTGCGATAAAAAGTTTTTGAGAAAACGTAATTTAACTAGACATATGATGGTTCATACTAAATTGAAAGCCTACAACTGTGAATGGTGTTCTAAATCGTTTAATTATCACGGACACCTAAATAGGCACATCGATTCCGTTCACAAACAAATCAAGGAGCACAAATGCAATTTGTGTGAAAAACTATATGCTTCAAATGGAATCTTAGAACGCCATATGAGAGTTCATACTGGAGAAAAGCCGTACAAATGTACTAAATGTCTCGCCGCTTTTAAAGATCAATTCTGTTTGAGTCGACATTTAAAGGGTCACCTGTAATTCAAAATCTTGTTGATCCATGGTAAAAAATAAAAACGAATTTTTCACGAATAAAGAAACATACAAGTAGAAATATAGCATTAATGGTTCAGATCCTGCTTCCTGAATATTGGTAATTTTAATTGATATTGAAGTCTGGTTGGTTAGCAGCCTGTATGGTCAGCACATTGAATTTATTCAACTTATAAAAAAATTGCTGTTTACAAATATGTGGTTGTGCAACAATTAATTAATTTCTCTTCAGGCAAATTACAAGTGCACTTATTCAGCCTATGGCAAAATATTCAGAAAACTTTGGGTTGGTATTAATTTAACTTTATATTATTTAGGCAAATTTAATGTGTATTAAATATATAAATATGCATGATCATATGTTATGTGTAACGTTCGTATGTTTTCATTTCTAATACATTTTTATTTTTTCAACAAAATATTTACATGATTCATAGAAATACTTGTTATACTGATACTGATTAAAAAATACTATTGGAAATTCAAAACAATGAAGTTCAATTTATTTTTTGGACATCCTCGTCAGCACTTTATACCCAATTCCATTTTTTAGTTTTTTTTTTGGCTTGTGTAAAATATCATTTCCATGATTGCTACATATTTAATTGGAGCATCCTTCAAAATATTTGTCACTTTTTATCAAACAAAAACCTGTTCATTTAACTATATCATACTTTCAATGTTAAAAACGCCATTTAACTTTATAGTTTAATTTAAATTAATGATGGTCATTATGATGCCAACTTTAAAAATGATAAGACGATCTACTTGTCGCAATTTAAGCGAAGTTGCCTTGTCAAATCAGAATGCGGATGGACGGATGAACAGACATCCGAAGTGAATTCAGAAAGTAGCAATAATTGTAACTTAATAAAGTATTCTACCCAGCTGCTTCCCGAAATTACACAAATGAATTCAGCTAAATAATTTGCAGTGTTCCCAAGGTTGATGAACTATTTACGAAAATAAATTCCTGCTCTAATACAAAGTTTGCAAGTTAAGCAAACTCAAAGGACTCGAGACCAGACAAGGGAAATGGGGACTTCGTTCATTCGTGGAATCCTCTCGAAGGATTAGCATCATTGTTAAAATAAAAGGTACTTAAATTTAACTAACTATTCAATTTAATTAAATATTATTTCCATCTGATTTTCTACTTTATAAACTAAATGTTCTACAAGAAAATGTTATAATCTACACTGAAACTTTTTATAGTTTTGGAGTTTGGAGTGGGTACCGGAAATTCAAAAAAAATTATATAAAAAAAATATAAGAAAAACATTTAATTAAAAAAAAATCACACAAAACAAATCCGAAAAAAAAAATCAAAAAAAAAAATTAAAGAAAAAAAGAATTAATTTTCAGAATTTTTTATTAAGAAAAACTACCTCAAAAAATATTATTATATTTTGACAGAATGAAGCCGAAGCCAAGCAGTTGTAATATTGAAGCTGCCTCCCAAATGGCAATTCACAGCGTGACCCCGTCCTACTCCGTTGATGTCCCCTCCACCACCACAATCACATCAACAAATATAAGGAGAAGAGGAGGCAACGGCGCATGACAGTGACGGTGCCATTGGCAATTTCCTCAGCCTACAAAACAGTGATAACAATTTAAAAACTGGCCTTTTAACTGAACCGGAAAAAAGGTTCCCAGTCCCCGGATTTTCAGAAGATTTCAACCCCAAAAAACGTTCACTTCAAAATGTAATTACTTCATTATAAATTAAACTTATTTACTTTAATTATAGAAAAAAACTACTCTCATGAAATATGTGACAAAATGATATTTTTTACACAGTTAACATTATATTTACAATATAAAGAAAAAATAATATTTTAATTCTTTTCGTTTTATAATTTTAATTGATAATTAAAATGAAATTGCATTTCCATAATAAAAAGCCCCATAAAAAGTCTAAATTAAATTTTTTTTAAATTGATTTTCAAGGAAACTCACATAATCAATTAATTAGCAATTTGTTCTAAAAATAATTAATTACCATTTGCCATCATCATCACGTTCAACAATTAACTTCATGCCCTACAATTAAAACTTTAACTCAATTCAGAAAAATTAATTGACAGCTGATAAGATCTGGCATTGACAGCTGGATTGGATGACGATGACACATTAAAAGTTAACAATTAAACTAATTACCTTAACTACCTACTAAATAATATTTTGTACCAATTGTGACTAATTGGTCATGATAAAATATGTATTAATTTTATGTCTAAATTTAATCTGTCACGTGTACATTTCATGTACACGTATTGTTGCGTACAGCTTAGTTAATTTAAGGTATTTTAACCCAAATTTATGTATAAACTGTTAATCCATGTGTGTACGTTAGTACATGTACTTTGCAATATAATGTTATTATTAGTGGATATTTTGGGTACAAAATATCCAACAATCAGAGTTCTCATTTATCCCAAATTCAGAGGAATTTAGTTAGTGTTGACTTACGATTCCTCTCGGAAGGTTGCTGGCCTTTGGCCACAACCGACCATAATATTTAATTCGGTTAATAAAGATTCGGTTTATAATTACAGAAAATAACATCACACACTTTACACAAAATATTCCTTTATCCCATATTCACAACTGTTTCAATTTAACAATTATTTAATTATTTTTTAAACACTTTACTTGTTTTGTTGACAATATTTTTTCTAGCCTAGCCAAACAACCGTGTAGTCGAGTGAGCTAATCTGCCGCTCAAGAAAAATACAATTTTATTTTCAAATCAAAATACTCCCACGCTTCCTATTTTCTACAAATGGGGTATCCCGAAACTTTTAAAATGTGTGGATTTTCTAGGAACCGTTGGATGCTTATATGCTACGCTCAAAAATGCTTATCTTTTTAACAATTAATAATTTTTAACGTTCGAAATCCCGGCTTGGGTCACCTTATCCATCAAGTTTAATGTTGTGGAGGGGTCAACCACCAAAACAGAATGGGTGAGTAGTCAAGTGTAATCCTCGATGGTGCCGCGAGAAGGCTGAAGGGCTTCAGCATCCGAAACTCGTTGAGAGACCTCCTTGTACTCCGTACTCCTCCATCAAAGCTTGACAATCCACAAGGTCTATAATAGTCGTCATCCTAAAGAAATAACTAATTATAAAATTAGTCAACAATTTTTACGACAATTAAGTTTTAATAGTTAAATTTGTTAATTGTTTAGTTAACTTACTTTACTAATCAGCTCAGTTGAAGGGGAAGGTCACAGTTCTAGGTCGGCGGATGACAAAAAAACTGCATAATAAATATAATTAGGAATTTTAATTTGTGAGATAATTAAGTTAAATTACCTTTGAAGTCCAGTTGACACAAGAGTAGTTGAACAACAGCACACAAGACAGAAAATGTATATTTTTTCTCTGCTGAGCAATCCAATGCATTTATGAAAGCATGCTGCTAAGCTTGGCGCAGCTGATAATATTTTTTAATTACAGTTAATGCATTCAAGTGTTAATTTATTTTTTAACATATTGTTTAATAAATTTGACAACACTTTTATTATTCATTTTTAATTATCAACCCATTTATCTTGATCTTGGTAATTTATACAACAAATTAGTCACACACTGCAACCATGATGTCGATTGTTAAAATTAATTGTCACATCACAAATCTGAATTACTTGTGAATTCTTAAATGTCTCTTTAAATTACTTGAAGCAGCAAAAGTGGCAGAACATTCCGGACACTTGTATGGCTCTTCTCCGGTATGTACTCTTATATGATATGTCAAATCCCACTTTGCAGAAAAATGTTTGTCACACAAATTGCAGCTGTGCTCTTTGATCTGTTGATGAACGCTATTGATGTGCCTGTTTAAATGTCCGAGCTGGGTAAACGATTTCTCACACAATTCACACTTGTGGGCCTTCAATTTAGTATGAACCACCATATGGCCCTTCAAATTACCTTTGCTTGAAAACGTTTGATCGCAACTATCACATTTATAACGTTCGATGCCATTGTGGATATCCTCATGACGCTGTAGTTGGGACTTGACTGAAAATGTTTTCGAGCAAAATTGGCATTGGTACGGCTTCTCTCCAGTATGTACAAGAAGGTGATATTTCAAAGCATTAGAAGATCCCAGGAACTTGTCACATAAACTGCATTTGTACGGTGTTTCCGTCAGATGTGTATTCAAATGTCTTTTAAAGTTGGATTTGTGGGCGAATCTTTTTTGGCAATGCTCGCACTGGAATTCTTTAAGCCCACTATGCAACAACATATGACTTCTGAGATTTCTTCCAGTGGAAAATAGCTTATGACATACCATACACTTGTAAGTTTTTTCTTGTGTGTGCATCTGTACATGCGCCTTTAAATCACCATTCGTTCCACAGGATTTGTCACACAAGTTGCACGAGTACGGTTTCTCGTTGATATGACCTCGGTAGTGAGTAAAAAGGTCTTGCTGAGAAGTAAAATTACTTTCACAAAATAGACACTTGTGAATTCCAAGATGAACTCTCATATGGGCAACTAAAGTATGCTTCCAATGGAATACTTTTTCACAGTCTTCACACTTAAAATTTCCAGAAGCCATCATATTGACAAACGAACTTTTTTGAGGTGTTTGGTTCACTAAACGCCCACAGCTATTCGAAAACTTTGTGTTTAGATCAGGCAGTAAGTAATCCCTTCTCAATTTAATAGTTTGTTAAAACAATCAGCTTGGATTAGTTGCCGTCAAACATTTATTCAGAAAAACTAGCAAAAAACACGAAATTAAACAATGTCATGCTGACCTCATGTTAAGTAAATGAACTAAATACGTCCAAAAAACAAGAAAGTACAGTTTCGATTACTTACTGATGTTACAGCTGTTGTCGAAACAAATTTCTTTTTATAAGTATATTTCAAAGAAAGCTTGCTTTCAGAAGTGAGTACGTGATCATTAGAGAATATAATGATATATCTAAACAGCACCAACCCACGGTTGTTTCTTGCGCTCTTGGATTAAAAAAAAATCGTTGACATGCCTATTTGAATGTGTAGCGAATGTAGTATTTTAGTTGTGTAATGAAGGTGTGTATTCCTTCAATATCATTGCACATGCAACATGTGCTATTTTCCCTCGATATATGTCTACATTAAATTTTTTCATGCATACTTGTACACACGTACGCCGGTTGAGCTAAGCTTTTTATTTGAGCATGTATCTTTCCATGCATGATATTCATTAATGCATGCATGTACCTAATGTTTAATGTAGAATATGTGTTAACCAAAACATATGGCTAGCTAGTCTACTGAATATTTTGACTTGTTAACATATAACACACAACACAAAGCATAATATTTATGCATTGATTCTGCAATAGCCTATAAGAACAAAGTTGCTGACAAAAAAATGGATGTTATTGATGAAATTAGTCAACTTTGAATCTTTGTTAGTACAAAAATATTCATTGGATTAGTTCAGTGAATGTAAAATTACATTTTTTTAGACGTTGCAATTTATAGAGCTGGATGAATTTTACTCACCAATGGTTGTTTTGATAGAACAAAAATTCTTTAAGCTGTTTTACTTCAATTCGCTGATATCTACAGCGATCACATGCCCTTTGTCATTGCTGTCAATTATTAATTTTTGAAAGAATCACAAAAAAATGCACTAATAACATCTTTAAACAGGAGTTTAGCAAAAAAGACGATTTAAATTGTAAATTAAATCCAAATTTTACAGCAAATAAATGAAAAATAATTGCAGGCGTCTTTGTTGATCTTACGTGAAGTAAAATTAGTAATGTTTGTTTAAGTTTACATCTAATACATACGGAGTAAATATCTATTCCCTGAGTCTCATCTTTTATCTATTTATCATATTTATTAGATAATACCAGTTTATTTTATTCGAATTAAAGCAAAATTCAACAGAGATCTTGATGGAATTCTTTTTTTAGCTACATAGACATGGCAAAGGATTTAAGGAATTTATGTTCTAATGTTTGGGCAAGATGCTGACTATCGTTTTTTTAAGCTTACAAAGAGCCTGCAAGAGTCATAAAAACCCAAACAACACGATATTCAATATTTTAAACTAATGTGACCGAAAAATTCAATGAATACCACCTTATTTCTGAATGGCCACACACAAGTTCACAATCAGAACCTACAATTATGCACTCGCACAGGTCAACGCAGTAGCTTGTGAGTACATATGCACGTACATTTGGCCCAACATTTGGTAAGCCAACTGGACGCGCTGGTAAGTTACCAGAGCTTGTTTTAGCTTTTCTTTCTCGACAAATCCCCCGCGTTTTTTCTCTTCATTTTTCTTCCCAAATATTTTTCTTGCTCTGCACCATTGTGTGCACCTCATAAAAAACCGAAGGCTATTTTTCTAATTTAAAGCCTTTCTGTGTCTAGCGCACAACCGTTAATTTTTAAATGCAATATTTGGGTGATGACATTTTAATATATGTAATTGGCTCTGCGCTTGGATGTAGGTCCTGATTTTACCCTTTGTGTGGCCATTCGGGAAAATAAAGATTACCACTGCATTTTTCGGGACAAAATTAGAACATAAAATGGAATTTCATTCGGATTGGCTTTATATGACTCTAGCAGTTCCCTGGGTGGTTTAATACATTTAAATTAAACTATCAACCGGTCCATATCTTTGTTCGGCTCCTCCAAAATTATTTGAGCTCCACAAAACTTTACAAATAATTATTGTTTCGGTCTTTCCGAAATTCAGTGTAAGCATGCTTTTCATGTTTACAGTTTATTATTCCAATTAATGGTTCTTGACAAAAAAAACTTCATAATTCTTTTTCATATCCATCAAACACTAATTTAAACGTTCTAGTTAAAAAACATTTTGTATTTTATCATATATGATTAAGCTTATCAGCAGTTTTAACTTGTTTTTCAGCAATATGGAAGCGACTTGGAGGTATTCGTTACAATATTATTTGTGCACCATCGTGCTTGTTTTAAAATTCCCAATTATTTTGTGTTCAGGTAAATACAAATCGCATTCATATATCGTACATAGCTTACACACCTCAGATGAAATATATTTTAAACTCAAAATACACAAAATCAGGTGCAACATGGCTGTATGTGAATTCAAACTAAGTCATGTACTTAGTTTTACCCACACCTTTTCATCATTTTAAGCTGTTTCATACTTCAATTTTAAAAGTGGTTTATGGTTTCCATCGGATTAACGGGCATTTTAACATTCGTTCAATATACTTAGTTTAAGGGTACTTTAATTCGACTTAAGCATAACAAAACCAGTATTTTGTAGATGAGCGAGTTTTAGAGTTACAACCATTCTCTGTATTTCCATGCATTACATTAGAATTACAAAGGATCGTGTGCGTATACTGCACACATGCTGATATACCCACCTTTTTGCATTCGTAAATGTAAATACGTAAATATGTGTGAAATGTATTCAAGGTAAAGCATAAAATCAGTTCACACAAAGACAACTTTCATTTAGAACTCAAGAGTGCACGAACTTGCGTGGACATATCTAAAGCGAATGCTTAAATATATTCTGCCAAACCGAGAGCAAAAAAATATTTGCAAGTGAAAGAAATAGCTTGCCGAAAACCTAACACAAAACATCTCGTTTGAGTAAGATTGAAAACAAAATAGTCCATTAGACAGGACACTGGAGACTTTTACACTTGTCGAAATTATTTAAATTCAGTCACAAGTGATAAGGATAGACCCTCGTTCAGATGGCTCCAAGTATTTTTAAGTGTGGCGAGTGCGAAAAAGTTTTTCGTGTGAAGAAAACGTTAGTTGCTCATACTAAAGTCCATCTTGGAATTCACGAATGCCTATTTTGTAAAACTTGTTTCACTAATACTCAGCTTCTGTTTACTCACTACCGAAGACACAATAATGAGAAACCTTACTCCTGCAAGTTGTGTAACAAATCATTTGCAATGAAGAGCGAAGTGAAGACGCACATGCAAATGCACATACAAGAGAGACCATACAAGTATACTTTATGTCAAAAATCATTCTCCACTGTTCACAGTTCAATTCGAAGTTCACAGTTCGAAGAACACACCAATTGGTGCATAGTGGGATTAAAGAATTTGAATGTGAATATTGTCAAAAACGTTTTACCCAAAAGTCTCACTTGAAATCACATTTGAACACACATCTAATGGAAACTCCCTTCCAATGTACTTTATGTGACAAGTTTTTGGGAACATCTACAGCGTTGAAAGATCATCTGCAATCACACACAGGAGAAAAGCCATACCACTGTCAATTTTGTCCCCAAACGTTTTCACTGAAGTCATCTCTGAAACGACATGAAGATACACACAATGGCATCAAACAGCATAAGTGCTTAACTTGTCATAAAACGTTTTCAAGAAAAGGTAATTTGAATAAACACATGGTGGTTCACACTAAATTGAAAGCCTACACGTGTGGTTTATGCTCAAAATCGTTTACCGAACAATTTAGAAAATTTAAAAAAGCACATCAATTCTGTTCACCGCCAAATCAAGGAGCACAAATGCAATTTGTGTGGAAAACTTTTTTCTAGAAGGGGAACTTTAGAACGCCATATGAGAGTGCATACCGGAGAAAAGCCATACAAGTGTAATAAATGTCACTCTTCTTTTAAATGTCGATCCGGGCTCAGTCAACATTTAAAAAATCAGAGTTAATTCAAAAGTGTTCCGTTGACACATTGTCAAAAATCAAATTGAATTTTGCATGAGTGAGGGACATACAAAACAGAAATACTAAACAGTTAATTCAGATTCTTCGTCATGAATATTGTTGTCTTTAGTTGATATTGAAATATGCTTATTACGCTGGAAAATCAGAACATTGAAATGATTAAGTTTAGAGCAAAATGTCCTGTAATATTTGGTTATGACTGAATTTAATTTCTTATTATTTACTCAAATTACAAGACCAATAAATTAAGAAATATGCATGAAATATGTTGAATGTTTTGCCCTAGAATATTATCGTTTCTCAATTTTTTACGATCTCAATTATTTACATGATTAGAAGAATTATTTGTTTTATTGATTAAAATGGAAATGGGTTGTTATACGAAATATTGTAATTCAAAATAGATTTTTGGCATTCACTTCCGGACTTCGTCTGCGATTTTCATGTTGTAGGTTTTCTCACTTCTTATTGAACAGAGAACCTTCGATTTCTGTAAATAGTAAAAACTAAACGTCATTTAAATTTAAATTCAACATTCTATTTTAATTGGTGCTTCTGGTGATGCAAGCTTTAAAAAAACTAAATGGTCCACCAATCACAATTAAAGTTTATCGGCCTTGTCGTCAGCATTTCAACATCGAGTTGACAAGTGATCCAAGTTCATTTTAGTTTATTCAGACAGGTGAACTGTAAAATTACCAGGAACAAGGTTCCTTTCAAGACTTAATTAATTAATTAGCCTTACCCTCTCCTCATAAATTGTAAATTATCACCCCATTAACTAACCCCATTCACTTTTTCTACCTTCTCCCCAATTTTTTTTACAGAATTGTGCGATTTATAAATACTACCGTCTTGCAGCTGAGGATGCACCCCCAGTCCAGAAATCAGCTATTTTTAAATTTTTGACTGGCTTGGTGTTCTACTGAAAAAATTGAGCTAACTTGTTTGTATTGGAGAAGGATCCAATTCAAAAGCGAGATTAGCTGGTTGATTTTTAATTGAGAAATTAACCAGGTTTGTGATGTTTCTAAGTGATTAACTTCAAAGTGTTTGTTTTAAATAAAAATTAAACTAATTTAAAATTAATTATTTCAAGTTAGCAAGTTGAGGTGAGCAAATGGACAACGATATCAGGTAGTTCCCCATCGTCCTCAAGGTCATCTTTTCCTCCGTCGCCCACGTATCGCCACCAATCACATTAGATAGTATTATTATTAAAGTTAAATATATTAATTACTTAATAAGTTATTAGTAGTAAACACTTATTTGCTTACTAAAATCTAACGTTTTTCTCATTCGGATGTAATAAATTTTAGTTAACTGGGATCATTAATTGGGGTTGTTGTGATTTCTTGTGAAGGCCGGCGTTAAGTAAAAAAAATAGTTGTGATTTTCGGTCAGCGGCTTTCACTTCATTACAATTAATTAAATGGGACAAGGGAAGTAAACGTGGTATTTAATTAAATTCAGTTATTTTTGAATGGATGTGAATGATAATCAATTGCCTAAAAAATTGTGAAAATTTCAAATTAATTTCAATAAATAACTGAAACTAATCATTTCAAACCTTCATTTTTTAAACTTAAACCATTTGACCAAGACCATACACTAATTAGTTAATTGTTTTTAATTTATAAGAACTAATTATTCTTGTTACTTATGGAAAACATTTTTAAAAAGTTGAACAGCTGCTTTCTTCACCTTGGCAAGAAAAGTAAATGAGGGCTGCAGCTAGGAAAAGTTTTTTCTTTTGTTTTAAACTGAAAAATGTAAACAAAAATTTGTTAATGATATTTAATTCGGTGAATGTTTTTAAAACTAAATAAAATAATTAAACTACTAATTGCCTTAGCATTTAGCGAATTGCAATTAAAAATTCCTATTATGGTGATTCTTCTTGCTTAGCCAATGGATTGGATGGATGATGATGCTCCTTCTTTGGTTTGCTCTTTCGTTCCTAAAATTTGAACCAAAACTGTTAATGTCGAATCGTAAAATAGATACAATAAGTTAACTGATTTAGAATTACAAGCGCAGTTCTATGTAATTAATTAATTGGGCAGACAAATTTGTAGTGTTTTTGTTTCGGCTTGAAAGGGAGCAGCTGAGCTAAAATTGAAAGGAAAAAGGATAACAGTTTAAAAGAGGTGCGCAATTTTAAAATAGCTTTGGGGTGAATTGACAAATATTTAATGAATCCATCCTGTGGCTTATCCAGCGCAGCGTGTGCAGCTCGCGAGGTAGCGGTGATTGCTAAGCGAGGAAGGTTCTTGGCAAGTGCCTGGAGATGGCCGCTTCAGAACTAAAAATATGTAAATATAAATTAAAATTGCTCCATGTGTATCAATAGGTTAATTATTTTGCCTTTTATATGGAAATATAGTTGAATTAAAGCGAATAGTCAGTTAATTTTGTCTACATTTTTTGCTAAGGAGGAAGGCATGGGTCCCACAGTCTGGTCTTCAGTCCTTATAATTGTCTTACTTGGTGAACTCTAAAACTAAAGTAGAATATTAAAATTATTTTCAAAATAACTTAATTTAGTAACCTTTCAAACACTACAAATTATTAAGCTTAGTTAATTTCTGCAATTTTTGACATTTTCAAAGACAATTATTGTTAGCTAAAAAAAGAAATAGTACAGAAATATGTAGTTTAATATGTTTAATTTTATTCTAAAACCTACTTGAACTTAATTGCGTAATTAGTTGTTTTATTTTCCTTTTTTGATGGATGATGATGATGATGTTCCTCGAGCAGGATTCCAGGAGGAAGAGGCTCCACGGCTCTGGTTCTCAGTCTTGTCGATATGCTTACTTGACAAGTTTCAAAATTAAACTAGAAATTTATTTGAAAATTTAATTTAAACTTAGAACGACCACGAATTATTTAGTTAATTATTTTGTGTAATTAACGACTATCAGTTGAGTGGAATATTTATTTTTAGAAAGGAGGCAGCTGAGCTAAAGTGAAATGTAAAAAAACTGAAATTTTTGAAATAATCGTGTAAAATCAAAAACGTTTGAGGTAAACTGAGGAAAAGCGAATGCGTAAAAAATGCTTCGAGTGAAATAGCAAGCTAAGAGAATGGATGAGAGATAAATTGTTCTTTTTTACAATGCCAAATGTGTACAGAAGAAAGGTGAATTCAAATTTAAAGCTATCATTGTATTTTGTTTTGAATATAGTTTAATTTCTGGTTGATAAAATACAATTTTTATTTTATTTACTCGAACATAAATAATCTGTCGAATTATTTAAATTAAATTTGTGTAATATATACATCGACAAGTTAAACCTTCAAGTTGTTAACCTTACATAATTTGTTCAGTAGAAAATACTCTCTGGCATTTGAACTCAGATAAATGTCACAGTTCGAAAAATATCTTTTTACCTTTCGCCTGTTTGCTTATGGAAATTACTGTCATGCACTTAAATAAAATGGTTCACAACTTCATGTTACAGTAAGTTCAAATTGTAGATACTTCGGGGGCGTCACCTCAACCATTACCTTTTAACACAGGAAAGTCACGTGCCTGATTTAAAGGTGGGGACACGAGTGGGCTCCGCTTTGCATCTGCAATTTTAATTTACTGTACAGTTTTACACTCAGTCGGCTCGATTTTACTGTTCACTTCTGTCAACATAATCCCGGTACTTCTTTGTTTACGCAACACAAATTTGAATTATTTGTGAATTTTACAATGTCGAATCAACTGCGGTAAATCTTTAAAAGCAGCGGGGCATTTAGTACATTTGTACGGCTTTTCTCCGGTATGAACTCTCACATGGCCTTCCAAAGTCCACTTGGTAGAAAATACTCTTCCACACAAATTACATTTGTGATCTTTAATTTGTGTATGCACCACTTTCATGTGCATCTTCAAGTTTCTTTTTTGAGCAAATGATTTCGAGCACATTTCACACGTGAAGGCTTTCAATTTAGTGTGAACCACCAGGTGCTTATTTAAATTACTCTTTTGTGAAAATGTCTTATCGCAAGTTGCACATTTATACCGTCGGACGTTATTGTGGATATCCTCATGTTCCTTTAGATGAGACCTCAGCGAAAATGTTTTAGGACAAGACTGACAAGTATATGGCTTCTCTCCAGTATGCCATTGAATGTGACTATTCAAAGCAGTAGAACATGCTAGAAACTTGTTGCACAAACTGCATTTGAATGGTGTTTCTGTCTGATGCGTATTCAAATGTGTTTTCAAGACATGTTTGTGTGCGAAACTTTTTTGGCAAATCTCACATTGAAATGGTTTGTCCCCACTATGCACCAGTTGGTGTCGCTTGAGATAAGATCCAGTTAAAAACGACTTTTTACATGTAGTACACTTGTAAGGCTTTTCTTGTGTGTGTCTTTGTATGTGCACCTTCACATCGTCATTCGTTGCAAAGGATTTGTCACACAACTTGCAGAAGTATGGTTTCTCCTTTATATGTCTTCGGTAGTGAGTAAATAGATCTTTATAAGAAGGAAAACAACTTTTACAAAATTGGCACTCGTGAATTCCAAGATGTACTTTAGCATGTGCAACTAAATGTTTCTTTAAATGAAATGCTTTTTCACAATTGCCACACTTAAATGTATGAGCCATCTCAGTGACGTAGGATAATCGTTGTATATGATGATATTATAACTTGTATTATAAACTAAAACTATCAGTGGGTTGTTGCACGAACGAAATCTATTCAAAATAAGTTATTGTGCTTATACTTGATCCTAGTTAATTTGTTACAAATTCATTTAAATTCCATCACAAAACATTCGACTGAAAATAAAGTTCAGTTTTTTTGTGATAAGTAGTGAATGAATGTAAATACTTTCAGAAGGTATGGAAAGTACAAAAGCCTTGTCTTGATCACGTTTGCGAATGATTCTCCTTGCATGAATTCTCACGTGCTCCAATAAATTGTTCTGTGTAATAATTTTCTCCAACCACTCGGTTTCAATCTCAAATAAACATCATGATTTCAGTAACACACATGAACAATGACTGAAGAGTTACTTATGCGTGTTTTCGTACATTGCTGCTAATATAAGCCCACGTGTATGCAGCGTATGCACGCCGTCCGTTTACACAATCATGACGCATGAGAATACAGAGAATGGTTGTAGAATATATGACATACCAGTATCTAGCGCGACTACTAAATACCTTCTGCCATGCTTAAGACGAGGTTATGCACTCTAAACGTAAGTTTCCATTGAAAAAATGTAAAAGCTGGTAAGTCACCATATGCTTCTTCCATGGTCTAATTATGAAGCAGCTTAAGCTGATGTAAAGATATAATGTTAAAGCAGAGTACCTGACTTACTTTTAAGTCACGTACGTAAGCGGTATATCTATTTTGTACATTTTAAATAGAAGTGTACAATCCGATTTTAGTAAGTTAAATGAATGCGAATCGTATTTGCCTGAACATGCTATGTAGCTACAAAAAGAAGTTGAATTTTTAAAACAAGCATGGTTGCATAAGGTCGTTTTTGTAATTCTAGAAAAACAAGTCTAAAATTCTTTTGAGTTTGTAGTTAAAAAGGAACTCTTTTTATTTTAACGTTTAATCAGCAGAATTTGCTATAACTGTGCGAGAAGAATGAAGTTTACTAAATTATATCTTATTTGTAGCTTTAGTTTTAGTACCGTAAATATGACATATCATCGTTCAACTGAATACAATTTAGAACACAAACACAGTAAATTTTTGTCAGGCTGATTTAGTTCGTAGACTTAAGGAATACAAGTGAAGAAAAACTACAACATAAATTCAACCGAGAATTTCTATAATTAAAAGAAGGAGAGGTGGTATTTTGACTAAATGTGTTAGTCATCATCATCATCTAAAATCATCATGTTAAATCATCAAAAAATATTATTTTTCACTCAAGTAATGAAAAAAGAACACACACTGATTAGCTTCTCGTTTGAATTTTTTAACACTTAATTAATTTGTTAAGTGAACCATTAAAACTAAATAAGCAGCTGATTTCTTGGCTTCACCTCTGGAATGTGACGGTGGTAATTTCCGTTCCAAAAAACTAAACAAAAAAATTTCGTTAAATAATTGACTAAAGTCATTGACAGTTAGAAAGACAGTAAAAATAGTTAATTCATTAAGCAGACAATGTAGTTTTTATTTGACTGAAAAGGAATCTGGGCTGAATGCATAGGCAAAAAGAGTGGAATATTAAAATAATTTTGGGAGCAAAAGAGAAAAGTGTACGGTTGGATTTAGTGTGGTCACATGCTTAATTAACCAACAAGATATAGAAGGAGGTGAAGCAAAGCAATTAAAATATCTAAAATTATATTAAAAATTAAATTTTAACTTTCATCATTAATTAAAAATGGATTTGGGAATTATAACTTAATTGCTCTCTATTTTAGGTGTTAATCCCAGTCTCGTGTTAGTTGTCATTGCCGTCCTCCTTCTCAATTTATTGGACGCTAGTCTTCCTTTCCCAAATAATAATTAATTAATTTAACTACTCACCATTATCAAAAAAAACTACACCACTCAATTGAATACAGACTAATTAGCTAAATGATTTTTGAGTAGAAAACCAACTTGGTTGACAATTCATATTAATTCAAATCTCCAGACTCGCCTTCTTTTCAGCAACTGTGGTGTGGGCGGCGGGGGCAACCACGATAATTATTTTCAGGTTTAGAATAAATAATTAGAGAAAAAATTGTTAATCGTGATGACATTAAAATGGAAACGTGCCTTAACAATAATGAACCTAAAGTCTGTGAAAGTCACTTACCGATTTAGATGAATTATGATGCTTCGAAGAGAAATGGGGAAAGGTGGCAGTACGGGCGTGGAGCTGGTCCCACTTCCAAACACAAACGGGTCACCGGCTGCAACTGCGGGGGTGGTACTACCGCCAAATAAAGAGGATATCTGGGATGCTGTCCTGGTTCCCATGCCGAATCCGCTAAAAACAAAATTATTATTACTAATTAGTTAATTTCTTGATTAATTAATTAATAAACTTATTTAAACCCGAATGTTAAAGCAGCTAAATAAAAATGTCTGTGCAAATTTTAAAGTTAAATCATGGGATTACTCATGGTTTACAACTGAACTAATCCTTCAAATGTTTTCGTACTATAAAAGACTCAAAGTTGACGAATTCATCCATAGTATCTAATGTTTCGTGCCAGAAACTTCATTCTCGTAGTCTAATGAGGAATAAATGAACGACTAATATGCTTCGTATTGTGCGTTAGAAGTATATAAGTCAACGTATTCAGTAGACTAGTAGTTCATGTATTTTGGTTTACACATATTCTACATTAGAACATTTGGTACAAGTGTATCCAATATAATGTATGGAAAAGTAAGTGCCCAAATAAAAAGCTTACCTCAACCTGAGTACGTGTGCATATGTACATATGTATGAAAAATATTCAATGAATACCTAAAAAGCGTGAAAAGATTTAGCATGCATACTGCATGTATTACAGTATTGAAAGAACATACACATTCACAACACAACTTGCTGCCGTTCAAGTAGGTATGTAAAACGTTTTTTCACGTCAAAACCCAAGAGCATCAGAAACATACGTGGGTTGGTGCGGTTTACACATATAATCATATTCTGCAAGAACAACGTACTCACTACTGAAACCAACCTTTCTTTGAATTGTATCTACGAAAAGCAAGTCGTTTCGGCAACAGCTCATCAGTAAGTAATCAACAGTGCTGTCTTGGTTTTTTCTTAAGATATTTACTGAACATGAGAGCAGCATGAAATTATAGTAACTCTTGTTGTTTGGCTAATATTTGTGAATGAGTGTTTGACTACAACAAGTCTAAAGTTATCAGTTTTACCTAACTATTAAATTGATAAGAGATTACTTACTGCATCAACTTAATACAAAGTTTGCAACCAGCTAAGGGCACTTAATATTTATTTAGGTCTGGAAAAACTAAACCCGTCAAATATTTTTTCGTTTGTCAATATAATGGCTCCTGGCAATTTTAAGTGTGACGACTGTAAAAAAGTATTTGGTCGGAAAGATAGTTTAGTTGCACACATGAATGTTCATCTTGGCACTTACCTGTGCATATTTTGCAACAAGTCTTTTGAAAGTGGTCAGTGCCTTCTTACCCACTACCAAAGACATATTCATGAGAAACCACGCTCGTGTAAGTTGTGTGACAAATCATTTGCAACGAATGGTGATTTAAAGTCGCATATACAGATGCACACACAAGAAA
>JAQFXM010002311.1:0-25509 GCA_034693345.1 Entomobrya multifasciata
AAAATTCGAATTTCGAAAAACCAAATTTTATTAACCTAGAGAATTTTCTGGCGAACATTTTGGTACCTTGGTTACCAAAATTGAACAATAAATGACGGAGCTACGGGCCAAAAAGTGTTGCCCTAGTTGCACCTTTACTTGCCCCCTGCCCCCAAACGGGTGGGGCCAGGGGCAAAATATTTTACCCAGAGGCTACCCTTGGTGAGGGCAACCATTGACTAAAATTTCAAGTCTGTAGCTCATTTCATTTTATGGTCACCATTCGAGTTCACGTGGAGTCGTTCGATTCTCTTACGAAAAAACTTGAATTGCATTGAATTATGTAGGCAGATAAGTGAAATAAAACGAATTAATTACCATGCCTAAATATAGATTGAAAAGGCTGGTTATCAAATCGGTCATGTTGAAATCCACTTTCACTCTAATCTCCATTTATTCCTGGACTGATTTATTCATGAAGAGGTTCGCACACAGTTCACACGTGTGTCATTATGCGGTTATACGGTACATGTGTGCATTTTGTGCATCATGGAAAAATTACTCGTTCTGATGAACAGTTGAACATTTTTCTTTCATATCACTCCATAAAAGGGTGAAAAAGACAGAACTCTATCATAGTGTTAAGGTTATCACAGACTAACTCGCTGTCTGGTGATTTCACGATTTAACCGGCCACTCAGTTTAACCTATTTAATGGGAGTAAAGAGAGAGTAGTGACAGTGACAACTGACATTGAATTTTCCTGGCAAAGATTTTTTTGTGATGAAGCAGCAGCGGCATCATCATGATTTCTTGTGTTGGTTATGGTGTGATTTCCTCATGTAATTTCTCTATCATGAGTGACTGGCCTGACCACTA
Organism: Entomobrya multifasciata; assembly: GCA_034693345.1. NCBI lineage: Eukaryota > Metazoa > Arthropoda > Collembola > Entomobryomorpha > Entomobryidae > Entomobrya > Entomobrya multifasciata. Next base: position 859 of record JAQFXM010002311.1, read on the forward strand.
GAAATTAAAATGTTCTGTACTAGTAATTACCACATCACCAGCTAATTGCGACTTTTTTAAACTGCAAATTCCGTACATTTATACCTTTATCAAGTAAGTAAGTTATGCGGTGATGATGATATGACGCATTTCATCATTCTATCTTTTCATCCAATTAAATAATTTTATTCATTTTTGACCGACCAGACCGATGACCGTTTAGATATGCTTGTAACTTGGAAATGAGGTAAAGGAAGCTGAAAACTGGATACAAAAAGCCAGAGTGCAAAGGCAGCATTTTTTATTTACATGATCATTATCATCATCATAATTGTCAATTGAATAATAGCTGGTTATGAGAGATGATGAAACAGACTGGATTGAATTGAATAGTAAATAGCTCATGAGATTGTCTCATGATGGGAGAAAAATGATCTATTTGGGGATTGCGTATAAAGTTATGCAAGCACGTGTATCACAATTTCACTGTGTGATGAAGTGGAGCAACTACAGGCAACTAAATTGAAGCAAACTCATCATCTCATGGTGGTCTCATGATAGAGCTCCCTGCACCATACACCAAAAATCTTTTACGATGCTGCATGGCCCAAGTTATGAATCATTGATTTATGGCGTGGGCAGTTGAGGACCATTCATCTTCATCCATTTGTGCAGGTGCAGATCAACTAACTACTCAAGTGTCTTGTTGCTGAGCTGCTGGACAAATCAAGTTGGCATGTTTGGGTGCAGCGACTATGTTGGTCCAGTTACAAGAGGAAAACAAGTATAAAAGCCGTCGGTCATTACCGTCAAGATCATCATTCAGCTTAACTCGCTTTACCAAACCACATCAATCAACTTTCAAAAAACTTTTTCTTTTTCACTTCAAAATAAACCTCAAAAAAGTTACATTTTTGTGCTGCAATTTACTTGCAAATTTAACTGTCACAGTTTTATTGTGAATTTACACAAACCAAATTTTTAGCAATGGAGTTCGAGAGCCGTGTCCCAGAAATCGACATTGAAGCCGCACAGAAGGTGATCCGCCAACAATTGGTGCTCCTTCTCCACGCTCATTCCTGTCAACAAAAGGCTAACCAAACTGAAGGAGAAGAAGCAACTGAGGTAGATATTTACTAAATTTATTTTTATAAATTGTTTATTTTTCATACAATCCTGCAAAATATAAAAGAATTGAAATTTAGAGCAAATTATTAATTACATTTCCTTCTTCCATTTTATAGTGCACTCTCCCATACTGTAAGTCCACTAAGGAGATGATCAACCATATGCGTAGCTGTTCGGAAGCCTCCAACTGTGAAACCGAGCACTGCCTTGCCTCCCAACAAATCATTAACCACTGGAAGCACTGCTCCCAGAAGAAGAGGTGCCAAATCTGTGGACCTGTGTTCATGTCCCAAATTAGCAACGCACTCAGCGCCATGAACCACTAAATCAGTATCTGCATCTCAATCTCCGCCCCTAGTAATCTTCGACGACTTTTGATGATCATCTTGAATGACGTGGACTCATCTTCTCTCTTCGGAACACTCAATCTGAGTTTCATGGCAGCCAAGGGTCATCATCTTCGTCGTCATATACCTAAGCCGCTAATTTATCTACGTAGTAAATACATATATGTCTAATCGTCCTTAAGTCCGCAGTACTTAAGTAAGTTAAATTATAAAAAAGCCGTCTAGCATATTTATCCATAGTACTATTTATCTTAAATAACCCCAATCCTAATCCAAAGTGATCAGTGAAACTACAAAAATAATTTTATTTTTTAAACTAAATTCGAACTCCAAAATTCAAATCAGATACTGTTAAAAATGGGGATGCCGACTCTCGTTAAAATTGTTTGTTGTTTTGTTATATAATTTTAACTTGTGTTTTATATAAACTCAAACATAATTCAACATAATTTACTTTCTGTCCTTCTCACCACTTCACTTGACTATGCATAATTTGTACTTGGAGACAACCTATTCCTGATTTCATCATTACATGGTTCTAATTGATTAGGTATATCTCAATACTGACAAGGTGCATGCATATTATATGACTGACTGTCCTATCACTTATATCTATCCATTCACTTGCAAATTGGTGGAATGTCCATATTAGTTACGTTACATTACATCACAACACCTACACCTTTCAATTTCACTCGCTCAAATTTAAAAATGCTATACACATCATTACATAAACGTATTGTCATCACCTCACTATCATCATCATCTTGAACTCTACTCTCTAATAATTTAATCATAAAATTCGCGATTGCAACACCATCATACCACTCACATCTCGTTCAATATAAAGCACTTATCTCATTTGCCAAATATTAGCACAACAGTAACTTGTACATTTTGGTGAACAGAACTCATTACGTCTTCATTTCAAAATAATCTCATCTTTATCATCCTTTTCAAGAAATTTGATTACACGTTTTCATTAAACTTGCATTTTGATTTTTTATACTTTTCAACTTTTAAAGAAAAAATAGCATGACATTCGTCTAAACAGTAATTGACTAAAGAAGCATGACATATTTAACACCAACATAAAAACGCCGTTTTCTTCTCCTTTTTAGAATTCGTGTACCCGTTGTTTGCTTACAACTGTCTGTCAAGTCACATCAAATTTGTTACATACTTCTCCGGTGAATTAGTTAAAGTAAAAAAATAAACCAAAAACTAAACAGCATCGTAAAAGGAAGGTACATGTAACTCCAAATCACACTACTACATACATACCAGCGGCAATATGGCAGAACATATTAAAAATTCTCATGTATTTCCTACAAATTTTTGCTTGAGACTTGACTTGAATCATGAGTGAATGAGTTTGACTTACGGAGATTCGTTCGGAATCCCTTTTTATATTTTTATAGTTCATGGTAAAGCGCATGCAAAAAGGAACACATTTTTTCTAGCGGTTCTCGCATAGCGGCACTTGAAGAAAGACAACCGACCACGACGATGATGACGATGATGGCGGATTGGATGTAGAGGACTCGACACTGCACAGTAACACTGGCAATGTAACATGATTTTAAAAAGCAGGACATGCCAAAGCAAAAATCTAACCAAACCATCCTTTTATTATCATTATCATATTTTACCATCCCATCACTCATATCAGCAAAAGGAAGACAATGACAATGGCTTCGTTTTTTACAATAGTGAAATATGGTTTGACTTGACTTGGTTTACACACAAATTGGCATAACATACATTTTTCTGCAGGTATTGTGTATTGTGTCCGTAAACACAATGGGTAAACTCATGTTCTCATTCTCATCTCGGCAAAAACGGCGAACGGAGCAGAATATCATAATCTTAATTATAACAGCAAAACTGCAAAGATAAAATAGGAAAATTAAAATTAAAAATTATCTCTAAACTCGGTGCTCAGACTTTTAGTTTAATATTCTCTGGTGATTGTGAATTGATTACATTATGTCTCATCTCTCGACTCAGCAGCTCCGTTATAAGCAATGATCGTTATTTTCAGTTGAAATATTCAGTCAAGTCAGTCATCGCATCTCACATCACATGTTGGTGTGATGATACCTTTTGACTGCTAAAACAAGAAACACAAAAGACTATATATTTTTATCTCGCTAGACGGGACGACGTGATATCGTAATCCCTTTTCATGTAACTTGGTGAACTTGTAAAAATATATAAAAGGAATATAATAATAATAGTAGTGCACGTAAAAACGATAATGATAACAAAACAATGATGACTACGATTGTATTGACGATGCGATGTTTTCTTGAACATTTTTTTATACTTTGGATAGTTCATATAAATTTTTCCTCAAACCATAATATTGCGTTTTAGTGTGGTGGTCTGGTCGTTGGCGTGTGGACTTACGTAAAGTTACCTCCTATCGCAATGTAAAGTTTAATTCCTTCTATTACGCTATAGTTAACAATGGAGCAAACCCAGAAGAGTTTGTCTTTTTTATTGCAAGAAGGCATGCAATGCAAAATGCAATCTTATATATTTTGTATTGTACTGTGTTAAAAGATAGACACAAACTGAATGCAATAATAGGGCTTTTATGATGATCTTAAAATGTACTGACAAGATTCAGTCTACATGCTTATAGTTATAGTATTCCGTATTGTATTGACTTTTTTCGAAAAGGTTTACGCAATATTATTTCAGTTCTGTCTAAAATAATCTGTGCACATGCTTTTGCAAAAAATTCAGAACTCTATATGTTCAATTGAAAAGAGTGGTTGATGGTTTTCGTAAATGGATGGATGGTGTGTGGAGTGCTTTGATCTTGTTCAAAGTACATTTTTTGCGGTACCGTCGCCGTCATTGCAATTTTGTGCATTACTTCAAGCAACCATGTTTTGTAAAAGATGATTTTGAAACTTTACCGAAAGCAACAGCAACAAAAAATATGCATGTCTTGGTTGTTCACTGTAATTTGTTAAAATGTACAGCTATTAAGTATAAACTGCTTTATGAGCACGTTCGTAAATTGATACTAAAGAACGTACTGAGTATACTTTATGATGTCAACTTGAAAGAGACGATAAATGTCATTTGGTAACGCCCGGAAAACCTCTGTGTTGTTGCTGTACCAGCAAGTGTACAGTTTTGATTGCGATATGACGGTTGTTTTATTGTAGTACTTTGAATTTCAAAATGGGCTCTTAAAATGGAAATCATTGCAGTTTACAAAGAGGGATCGTACCCTATTCGTACACATACGTGTCTGTTTAAAATACGCATTTTAAATGTGTGCATTGCAAATTTTACGATCAAATGTCAGCTCCTTTTCTTCCTGTAATAATGTCACATTCACAAAGCAAATTGCCATATTTTCACGTGTTAATATTAATATGGGTTATGGTTATGGGCGTAAAATATTAAGCTAAAGCTAACACACACAAAATGACTGGCTTCAAATTTTAAATATAAGCCTTTTAAAATACTTCTAAGTGAATGTACTCTTATTTTACAAGTTTGAAAGGTAAAATCAATTTTTTACTAAAAAGGCAATGCTATGCTGTTACATATTCATTTTGGTATAAAAAATAATGTCAATGTTACGTACTCATTTTGCCCCTTATTTCATTCCTACTTAGATACAAATGGTTTATTAAAGTCAATGCTCAACATTTTTTATAGGTTATTATCGATCTTCCCCATTTTGTCTTTCCTTTTTCTACTATCATTATAATGTTCACTCTGTGTGCAAAAAATAGCACATTGAGTACATTAATCATCCCAAACCATTTATTCAAGTGCAAAGTCACATTGATAAAACAGACATAACAAAAAATGATACCTGTATCACGTAACGTATTCGTTTTGTTCCCGTTTTGTGCAATTTTAGCTGTCATCAGATAACAATACAAGCTTAAATATGGAGAGAGGAAGAATTTTTTGTTACAATTTATTTATTGTACTTTTCTTGACTTATGTAAGCCTTTTTATCATCAACACAATCTCAGCACAAATTATGACATGATTCCCATCAAGTAATAGTTATATTTATCATCCTTCACCTCAGTTTTTTACTAAATGTTACCACTGCTGTTTACTTCTGTTTATTAATCGCTAGTATTTTTGTAATGTAACAAGAGCTTATAAAAATATTCATTTAGTCTGCCAGACTTACATAAGCAAACAAATGACAGTAACAATGAGGATTGCATTTTAATAAGAAGTAACTAATCTTGTTGCATTGCATGCATCGCGGTATTGTTAAATAGTTTTGATACGATTACTATAAATGTTGTATGTGGTATTTGCCTTCTATTTTTATATAAAAACAGTCATAATCCATATAAAATGGCTCGCTGCTCTGCGATGATGTCTGCTTGTTGCTATTTCACAACCCAAACTATTGCCAATTTCCTTGGGTAAGGTAAAGTGTGAGTGTGAAGGGTTCGTTCATTCACTTGCTATTAATATTGCAACGTTCTCTTTGGCTGTTTTGAAATACAGAGAGTGCAATGAGGATGATGACGGTGACTAGTGTGCTCGCAGTCGCAATCCATTTGCAATATTAAAGCTTTTTGCATAAGCGTATAATATTTTCCTCTAGAATAGCATCACTAAACTAGAGTTGTAAATGCACTACACAATATTATGCTTATGCTGCTATATATTTTTGCAATCATCGTCATCGTGTTCACCATGATTGTTTAGAAAGGCGTGTATTGCCGTTTGTCGGTTGCGTTGTTGAATTTGCAAAAGTATGTATTTGTTTCAATGTGATCGTTACTTGTTTACTGTGGCCGAGACTTGGTTTTATTTTCATGTCATCCTCTGTAGCCTCTTCTTTGGCAGAGAGCACAACACACAATTGTTTGTGTCCTCTTTTTCTATGACAGTTTTGTTCAGTTCAAAGATTTAAGTTAAGCTCTTTAGGCTCTCTCATCAAAGAAGCCATATAGTCAAACTTGAAGTTGTAAGCCAAGCCAGGGAACTGGACTACTGACATAATAATGCCTACATGGTATTTAGAATTGTATCATTATCAACAGCCTATAGAATAACGAGCAGAAAGAATAGTTAAGATTTGTATTTTCGTGATGAGTATATGTGTGTGTAGTTCGGTGTAAGCAAGCAGTAATCACCATCATTCATCGACGTTCCTTACTCCAAAACGACACTAGATTCATGTTTCATTGTGTTCCTTCTTATTTTTCTTTTCCATCTTTTTTGGCTTAAACATAAGCCATAATAACACCATTACGGCTCGCTGGTTCTTGTGAGATGAGCGTATTTTCAACCTTTTTTTCCAACAGTTCAAGTTGAAGCCTAACAAGAAGCATAGCAAAAACCAGGTCGCCTTTTGAGTGTGAATGGCGAGGAAAGACGCTGAGGCAAGCTAACAGGCAGTGTCAGTCGAACGTTGAAAATTGAACACTGATTAAATACTGCATTTTATTAAGTGTATATACATAACATACTTAATACATAAAATCGGTTTTGAATTTTCATAATAGCAATAGATAAATAACTAATGTACGAGTGGGGAACGGTATATATTAAAAAATCATGTTTTCAGACCAAACCAGAAATGCTCTTTGGTAAAACAAAACGAGAGAGCATACATGTGTGTACATTAATATGTATGTGAGTGTGTAAGCAAAAAGCATCTTGTGCAAATGTTAGAGTTACAATTTTTTGGCGAAAAGGGAGTAGTTTTGTGTGTTAATCTTCTGATCTCAAAATTTGTTACCGTGTTTGATTAGAAGTGTACCGAGTCAGCTCAGCTCAGTGTAAATTCAAATGTGCAAAACGAGGAACACGAAGACTAGCACTCCGTAAAAAGTGGGCTACTAAGCCAGGAGGCCAGGCCATGCTACAACCAATATTACTATCGCCAAAAAATCAACATTAAAATGAACACTTCTTTATCGTTCCATACTCCTCGTATCACTGCCAAGATAGAAAACCCCTAAAATATCCATCCAACCCGGAGAACGAAGATACATACATAAAGCACACATTTCATATACAACTGAGCATTTGCAATTGGATTTTTACTCTAATTCAAACACGGAAATAAGCTACATTGAAAAGTTAAAGTTGAGTTTTGAGACTGACTGATAGTGATAGCATCTCTATCTCAGGCCAGCTAAGCTTTGTACGATAAAAAAAACGTGCAACTTGTATAAAAGTTTATACATGTGCAAAAGTTGAGTAGAGACGAAGGAGGTGATCATTTTCGTAACAATATACTCGTGTTCATCAACCTAGCAAGGATGGGATCATGATGGCATGTGTGTAAAAAAAAGCAGCGTAGAAGAGTGTCTCGTCTGAAAAAGTGGCATATTTGGACTGGAGTCTATCTCGAAGAGTTTTAGCTACGCTCTCCTGGAACTACCACAATTGATATTCGGATATCCCAGCATTCCGCGTGTGTACGTACGTACCCAATCCATACGCTTGCAAACATTTTTTTTCCGGGATAGCTCGGCAAGGAGCCACGCATTAAATATTCCTACCAAAAAACTTTTTTCCTGTCTATGGTTTATTATTACGCTTTGCTCTTTGTAATGTAATAAGTATGGTTATTATGTGAGGAACAGACTTTTTTCTAAAAGAGCTCAGAAAAAACAACTCTCGAGTGCCTTGATGTTAAGTATGTTATGTTATGTTCTGCAGACACAATTTCCAAAGTAAAATAGGACACGACAACAAATAGCAAAGCAAAAGTAAATAGGAGAAAGGAATTGGATGGATGGAAGAAGTGGAGCCCCCATTCTTCATCATCACAAGAGAATCAGACAAACAATTGTACCTATAGCTAGATAGCTAAGAAAACAAAGCTTGTGTATAGAATAAAATTATTAAAAAAGCAAAGGAGAAGAATAGAAGAAGAGGAGTGAGGGACAGAATAAAGTGAGAGAGGAGGAACATGGAATCACTGTTGTGCTAGTAGACATTCAAGACAAGCCAGTGTGCAATGCAGTTGGTGGTGGTGATGTTGAGGTGATGGATGGATTGTGTGCGGCTGGTTGGTGTATATTGGCTTGGTAAAAATAAGAGGAGAGCAGGAGCAGAGGACTAAAAAATTGTCGATGTTAAGTTGAATGAGGTAAAGGTGACCTTGCTTTGTTCTTCTCTCGTTACGGCAGTCTGGGACTAGTACACGGTACAAAACCGACGTCAGTAAAGTAAATGATAGTCATATTCTAAAAGTTTTGTAAGTGGAGTGAAATAAGCAGAGAGTGAGTGCGAGTGTGTGCTAGAGCTAAGAGTTAAGAGAGACACACGTAAGATAGGGTAGTAATTTCGAATGTGCAGGAGAAGAGGGGGTGGCAGAAGACAAGACAAGGAGACTACCAAAGAAATTAACTGTTGAGATAGTACAAAAATTACGGTTTAGCGGTGACAGTGAAGTAATATTAAATGTATACCTACATGGAAAAGTCGTTAATAATTCAGGAACGAAATTGAATTTTACATCGATCGATTGATTGAGAGTCTGAAAGTTGAGGCTTCCTAGTTTCTACCTTCCATTATATATGTACATATAATGCTTTATTAAAATAATTACTGAGGAAAAAGATAAAAGACCTGGACAAGCTAAAATTGAAATAGCGGTTTGTGAAGAAGTGTGTGGCATTTCAAAAGTGAAGGCTGTCCAGAGGTGACCAACCGTTTGAAAGTTTTCCGACTCATCAATCTATTAAAACTTTCAAGATGAAAGTAGGTCCACATGTCATGACGCACAGTCACAAAGGCTCGCATAGGCACCATCATGATAGATCAGAGGTTGTGCCCCGTGTGGGTAGTGCACAGGCTGGGGGGAATCTGAAATTAATTCAGTGCCAATTGATGCTACTTCTTCATGCAAGGCGATGTCAACAGAGACACGAGCTGGTGATTGCAAGGAGTCAGCAGCAGGATGGCAATGGGGAAGAAGGGGGAAATATAGATCGAGATGCACCTGAAGTTACCAACACTGTGGCTAGGGCTCTTTTGCTAAATGTAAGAAAAAAAAAGTTGAAAAGGTTCATGAACTTTTTCAAGGTCATATTTGTAAAATGGGGCTAATTAATAAAATGTTGTCTCTAGTGTCCTATCCGTCATTGCCGGGCAATGAAGGAGGTGCTGAATCATATGAAAAGTTGTCGATTGGGCGGTACGTGTACCTACCAACACTGCACGACGTCCCTGAGAATACTCAGTCACTGGACAAATTGTACCATTGAGGATTGCCCATTGTGCATGCTTGTAAGGATGCGAATGACAAGGGCCAAAGAATGGGAAGCAATGCTTCCAAAAAGTTCTAAATATACCCTACTCGCAGCTGCTTTAAGAAGCAGTCAAGCACCTCATCCCATTCCGCCAAACTGTCATGTCGCTGAGCAAGCACAAGAGGGGAGGAGTGGTGTTCCATGTCAAGAGGAACTGGACTTGAGAAGACAGTGGCCAGGGGTAATGATGAATGACAATCAGGAAGGAACAAGTGAACGAGCACAAAACGGGTTTCAACAGAATTCCAACATCAAGACAGCGACAGAGAAATGTAGTAAATGTTCCATTCCGATGACGCGTCCTTCACTTGATCAAGTCCGAAAGGCTTACGAACAACTAGGTAGGTGCCTACCACACACGAATAACTCATAGTAGTGACTCTCTCAAAGTTAAACATGTATACTTACACAAGTATCTGTGTATGCTCTGCTTTACAGGTATACCTTGCCCAGAAGAAGCACTCAAGAGATTAATGGCAACTCTCCCATCATCTCGTAACCAACAACCTCCAAGCAACCAAAGATCCTCATCCCCTTCTGGGGACGACCCCACCGCCTCCGCAGATGAAAGCAGCATGGACGTCAGTGATAATGATACCAACAGTAGTAATGGCGATCAAGGTGTTTTTGATTGCTACTGTTCCTGTTCTTCCCCATCATCCGATTCTTCGTCCTCCGCGGCCGCTGCAGCAGCAGCTGAAAGAATTCGTCAAATTGAACAGCAGCATCCCGTGATTAGCTCAACCACTTCGACAACAGTCCCATTAAGGCTTCCATTTAAATCTTCCAGGTAAAATGTTTACACGTCCAAAAAATCATAAAATGTAGAGAGAGAGAGAAAACTAGCATGTTTCCTTTCCAAAACCAAAAGAACCCTTTTAAAATTCTGCAAATCAAAACCAAAAGATACGAACAGACGTAGAATTTCATTCTAGGAAGGAAAAAATACCATTAAAAAATGTGTACATGTATGTTAATACCGCATTAAAATATACATGTATACTTGTATACCATACATATACCAAACCTATAATGTTATGTTAGTGTAGTTCATATTCATAGTACATGTATTTATCGAGAGAAAACCGTTTATATGTAAACTATCTTTTATGCGTAAATTATATTGTATTTTTATGAATATTTTATTTTTTCTCCCCAACTGTCCCAACAAGTATAAAAAATGCACACAAAAAATCTTTCGCCAGTTTTAACTCTGATAACAAAACTGAGTATATGTATGTAACTTGTATTAAGCAAATAGGATACAGAGAATATTATATAGATATTTAACTGTACAAGAACTGAAATGCATATATAAATTTCTGAAAATGAAGTTTAACAAATATTTACACAAAAAAGTGTTAGCATTTCTGTGGTTGAAACCCAACACCTGTTGTTAAACCCAGAATTACAACCACTCATTGTATAAATCTTCAAATTCCTACACAGAATTTAACGTGACAAATGGAATGTTTAAATGTTTGCAGTTTTAATATTAATTGTAGGGGAAATGCCAAAAAAGGACGCATGTAAATGTAAATTTTTGTGCTGGGAAGATGATAACGTAAACGTGACTATGTATTGTAATTTATACTTCTGTTTATTTTAAAACAGCCGATTTTATTTTCTACTATTTTACAAATTTTATTTCTTGGAACACAGTAGATCTCAAGAAATCTCATCTCATTATTTTTTGTTTTTGAATTTTTAAAGTTAACCATGAAAAAGCATTATATTTTGTTCCAGAAATATATATCCTGTATTTTATAATCTAGAAAAAATGATTACATTTTAAAATATAAGTATTACTTCCTTATTTTATGTATATTTATGTATTCAGTGTGTAAATGTGTAATGTGTAAATTCAGTTTGCAAAATATTAAATCAAAAGAAATGTATAAATTGAATCATTGACTGAGTGAATTACATCCGTACCGTAAACAAAAACAGCAAACAAGGTGAGAAACCATGTCAAGGTCATTCCGGATTTACTTGGTCTCAAAACACCCCAAAGCGATTTATATACGCAGTAGAGGCATATATTTAACCTATAGTTCATACTAAAATGTTGCGTAACCGCATACATGTATCACATAATGACTATGTCTCTACATATCAACATATCATATAACGTGATCCATAAATCCATACATATCACAAAATGTACTAAAACTTATTTTCTTCCTTCCTCACACGCTCGTGTTGATCTTAACGAAACGGAAAAATCAGATCAGACCATCAGGAAAAGAAAAAAGAATTTTCATCCATTACATTTCCTTCTCTTCCTGTTATCAGTTCAAGTAAAGGCATTTTTTCCTTTTCCTGGTACTTATTTACTTTTCCATCATTTCTAAAACATTGCAAACTCCACTTCCGGAATGAAGATCACGTAACATCAGCATACATAGCAGAAACAGAACAGAACAACACAACATCATTAATGAATACATAAGGAATGAAATGAAAGATTACGTTTTTGTAATGTAATGTCGACATCATCCACGTCAGTTCCACTCTTGACGTCCTTTGCCCTTTCTACATTTCAGCTTACGTTAGTGGGCATGCATATACGCAGTATACACATTTGTAACGCATATAACGCTTTACGCTTTATAACACACATATATTCAATTTAAGTTCTTATAAAATCCCTTGTTTACCATCATTCTCAACATTTTTAACTTTTAGCAAAGAGGATGTCGTTTCTAGGTAGAGAAAAAAATGTTCTAGAGCGAGACAGCATCAAGAATAGCAGCGTCAGAGTCAGAAGCAGAACAGGAAGCAGAATCGAATCTGCTCTGCTGCTGCATGAATGGCTCACAAGTCACAACTTTAACGCAGAGGCAGACATAACATCACACACAAATACTCACCGAAAAACGAACATAGCTGAATACTTAATATATTTATGTACATAGGCTAAATGTAGAGAGATTCTTTCTCCTTTCTTTCTTTTCTCCTTGCTTGAAACGCTGCTGCTGGTTTGGCTGATACTTTTCGGTGCTCAACTTGAAGGAAGAGAGAGATGCGTTTTTATTGATCGATAAAGTCGCATGGTTTTGTAATGCAACCAACCAAGCAAGTTGAGAACGGATGGTGAATTGCATGGAAGCAGAGTGTAGAAAAAGGATGGATATGGAAGTATATTTTTTGTATATTGCTTGCTTATTACATTGCATTGATATTATTAATTTTCAACGGTGCTCCTACAAAACTGTTTTTTTCTGCTCATGCTCTTGAGTAAGTTGGAAGAGAGGATGGAAAAACACAATGTGAAATTTTGTAGTATTCCTGTTTTTGTTTAAAAAATTTGGATGTTGTGTCATGCATGCTATATCTAATCCAATCCAAATCCAGTGAAACATTTCATGTAGAATATGAAAAAAGCAGAGGTAGGTTACAGCAAAGCAGTTAGGAAAGAAGATTGAGAGAGAAAGAGAGACTCTTCCCCTTTCTTTCTCTTTGGGTGACAACTTGTCCCTGATCAAATTCCTGGAATGTTTTTATAGCGCAGTTCAATTGAATACAATATAGTTAGTATTAAAATTGGTTGTGAAAGCTGGTACTTTTTGTACAATAGAAAACGAATCATACTGCTGGTGCTACAGAAAAGAAAAATAGAGCTCTTCCTTTCACTTTACAATTTCATATTTAAAAGTTGCAAACAAAGTTTTTTCTCGATAACTTGATTAAATGAGAAGTATATAAAGATATTATTTTTAAAATATCAGTTTTCAAACAAACGTAAAACATGAGTGAAACACCGCCATTTACACCACAAGCCAACGTGCACGTTGTGAATATACCTGATCGTCGAGCTACTTTATTAGATGACCTGGACGATGGGATCGCAGCAGTGCTGGATGACGAGGATGACTGTGATACGGATACTGAAACGGATATAAATGGACTCAAAATGAAACCTTTAAATCACTTCCGCTGGCTGGAAAGGGACACATCTGTTAAGCTGAATCTTTTAGGTAGCTTGTCGGACTCTGTGGACTCACTTCTTGCCTGTAGAAGTTTGCCTTTACAAATCACATTCACAATTTTGCCAAAAAATCAAAAGATTTGTCAGCAAACCTTTAAATAAATTAGATTTTAGCATTTTTGATTGCATATAAGACTACACAATATGATTTTAAAAATAACTTATAATAACTTGCCATTTTCATTTTTGGTTTTTAGGGACTGATTGGTCCCCTCGCATTGAGATTGAAACAGTCCCTTCAGGCCGCATGTTTCATCATACGTCTTGTCCGAAAAGGGAGGAAAAGTCGGGTCGACTCATTCCAGATCAGAAGCTCTTTTACCTGCTCAACTCGAGAAATCAAAGGCTTCTGGCTATCGACTACAGCAATGTACGCTCATTATTTTGTGATGTATTTTAAATCAACTATGCAGTAAAAATTAAGTTAATGCATCTGATGGCTTTGTAAAAATAGGATTTGAAGTCATTCCACGTCATGGAACCTGACTCACAAAGATTCATCGCATTTTTTACTCTGCCCTCTTTTCCCACTGATGAAAACGAACTACCAAGTCCAATTTACATTCACAACGTGATCGATGGTGAGATGTACATTGTGGATCCATTTACTAGTGATTTAAGCATTCCAGTAAGTAAAATATATTTGAACTCTCTTACAACTTAGTGATTGACAAATCCAATCTGCCAACTTCAATCTTAAATCGAACAGATAAAAGCTGAAAGCGGTGAAGAACTGGCTGTGATCATGCGCCCACCTCCCAAATGGACTGCAAGTCAATCTGGCCTGATGACCCTACACTTTACAGGCGACGATCGAGACGGTCTTACCTGTCGCGAACGAGCAATCATTCTCGGGTTTTTTCTTAGTTTGGGTATTCAAGGTATCAATCACTGGAAACGGAGTTCCTTTGGTATTCTGACTGTGTACGTATTATCGGCCATTCTTGGATGCTTCTTTGTCATTTTTATTTACGTCGCATTTCGCAACGACTATACACCTTTGCCCCTAAACTTAGCAAGACTGCAATATGAAGATCAACAGATAGCCAAGGCGCACCAAATTCGGATGATGAGTATGAGTACATCTACCAGTGTCCCTTTTAGGCCGCCTCCGCCCCCTCCACCTACAACCACTATTGCCACCCCCGCATCTAATCCCGTATCTGTAATTTTATCCACTTTATTACCAACTTCTCCCCCGGATCCGGAATAATGCATAAGTTTTCATACGGAAATTAAAAAGATAAACGCAGGTTTAACTATTTTAAATATTCACTCATACAAATGCTGTATACTCTTTGAACGAACATAAATATAGAAAAATAATTTTATGCGTATGCAATCTGTAAATTTTTAAATTTAAATTGATATAAATATAAATATATTACTTCACATCTACCACATATTATGTCTACCTCTCTTCGTAAGTATATTCGCAGATTCACAGTATAAATCAACTCATGACTCATCTTGTGCTATGATGATGTTTGAAAAATGTCAATTCTAATTAATTAAAGCTAATCAAAACTGGAACAAACTAAAACAAAATTATGATAATAAAGAGCCTGCTGGTCATATATAATATGTATATAAATAACTTCTTTTTATTCTTCTCATACAATTCCATCTACCTAATCTCACTTGTTGACTAAATACATATATAGCAACTCAACAATTTACAATTAGGTAACTTAATTTTTTTAATGTGTAATAACACGCAGTTAAACAAGTCACAATTAAAGAAAATTGACTAGACCATTAAACAAAGAAAAACGAAGAAGAATACGAGATTAATGTGTGGGCTTGTTCATTTTTGATGTGTGTGGCATGGCATATATCGTATACACGTTTTAAAAAGATTTACAGCATGTTAAGATTTCTTTTAAATTATTACGCTAATTTATGAAAATTAATATGACCTCGCCTTCCAGAGTAAGCAAGCTAGAATGACAATCACGAGAAGAAGAAATAAAGCGACTCCAAGTACAATCCAAAAGTATGTCGGATAATCTTCCAGATCCGAGATTGTATTTCCGAGTTCCTGAATGTAAGGTAGAGTACGAAGCCAGAAGAGAGATTCCTACAAATGTATAGATATTAACTACTTAGAGATCACCAAATCTTCTCAATAAAAATTTGATTTATGAAAAACTAAACGTCATGTTACCCCTTTTCTGAAGTCGTCACCCATGGGAGATGGCAAAGACGTGAGATTATAGTAATTAATGTTGCCGGGTCGAATAGGCCTCCAAGGCACTGCATTTGGAACCAACTGCAAACCGGAAGCTGGGCTCCCTGTCGTGGCGAAAGAAACCCATGCTTTTGTCATGATATCTGCAACTCTTTCGTCTTCCGCACTCATTCTTTCTGATTTCCCGTTTACAGGGTCAAATAGATAATAAAGATCGTCCCCATGTGCCACACCATAATTGAACAAAGGATGATGAATTCCCATTTGTCTGATTTTCCGCATTTCAGAACTGACCAAACTTGGTGAGTTGGGTGTCTTGTGAGAAAACACGTAAGAGTAGACTGGACTCTTAGAGTCCTCCGCAAATCTTTCAAGCATATCCCAGTGACAGCTAACAAATGCTTGGTCCCCAAGCATTTGAGTTAGTTCTGTGATAACTTGCTTTGTTTGATTTATAACGTCAATTTCTTGGAAATATTGGGCTTTGACTGCGTCCACTGTCACTTGAAGTGGTTCAGGGGAGTCCATACTGTTTTCTAATAGTTGGGGTAAAAGAACGTTTTCAAAATAGTCAGGATCACGAAATTGTTCGGCGCCAACTTCCACGTGAATTCCAGCGTAGGAGTAAAGACCTTCGTTGGTCACCAGCCCAGTGAGAACTGGAACCTGTGCAAAGGCACCACCATTCATAAGAGCCTTTGGCGTATCAGATAAAAATGCTTCGTCGCCTCGCCAAGCTATGTCCACTACCGGAGCTAGTTTTATGGGGAAAAATGATGCACGACGAAGATTTCGTTGGGCCTCAACCAATTCCTCGACAGGCTTTTCTTGAAGACAAGCTTGAAGTTCGTATGAGTCTGAGGTTGAGCATCCTAACAGATCACCAATTTCGAAGGCCGTTTCACGCGGATTTTCATTGATAGCCCTAAAATACCATTATGAATTTCAATTAATTTTTTAAAAGATTTCAAAAAGATTAAAATTCAAAAATGCTTACCAGTCACAAAATGCACTTCCACTTTGTATAATTGCCGAACGGTATAATCCAAATGCTCTTGGTGCCATCATTAGCATATGAACCTAGCAGCAATAATCTAATTATTTTCTGCCTGAATAATTGTGAAACACGTTAATAAAGATTACTATAATTTAATTACCGCTGATGCTCCAGCAGAATGACCCATGATTGATACCATTCCTGGATTCCCTCCAAATCCTCTTATGTACTTTTGAACCCATTGCAACGCAACAATTTGATCAAATCCTCCGAAATTACCTCCAATCACCTCATCCCCCGTACTCAGAAATCCAAAAACACTGAGTCTATAGTTAATTGTTACAAGCACTACGTCATTTCTCATTAGCCTTTTCGGCCCCACCGATTCCCCACTTCCTGACTGATATCCCCCACCATGTATATATACAATCACTGGGAGCAAAGGTCGCGAACTTTGAAGAGGAACTCCTCCTCTTCCCCCACTTGGTAAGCCACTTCCTCCGATCGGCACCACACCGCCTGGCACATTTGGAGTATGCACATTCAGAAACAAGCAGTTCTCTGATCCAATCACACTCTGACTTTGAGAATCATACTGAGGACACTTTGGTCCATAAGCAGTAGCATGATGAGTTCCTGGAGTGAGCTCCAAAAGTTCTGCTGGCTGCCAGCGCCTTTCCCCCACGGGAGGCTTGGAAAAGGGAATTCCTAAAAAAGAGTAATATTCCCGGCGACTTCTGTCTCTGTCAACAGGTTCCCTAATACCGATGAATAGACCTTCCCCTGTTTGCAAGCTAATTCGGGACGTTGGTAGTTGAGCGCATACCAGGGTAAAGGTGAATAATGATAAATGAAGTAACAACGGAATGATTTGTACCATCATTTTTCTACAAATATTTTCTCAAGAAAAAAACTCTACAAAAAATTACTCGTGTATATTTATACACAGCTTATTATTATTCTAGCATGTTAACAAATTCGGCACTATTTCGACAGTCGATTCTTTTATGTTTGTATCCCCAGTCGACTGGAAGTCTGAATATAAAAAAATGTTTATTTCAAATGAAATGACTATTATGATGATGACTTCGTTGATGGAGTAAAAACTTTCTCTGCCTTGCTTCTATGATATTTTTTGTCGTGCTTCAGTAATAAAAAGCGCTTTTATAGGTCGTCTTCTTTCTGATGATATTGGAGTAACGTTCCATGCGCTGCTGTGTGTAACTGTGTAAGTATGCTTGCGTGCGTGGGATGAAGAAAAACGAAATCAGGTCTTCATCTTACTTGATTATGATGATCGTTGCCGTTGCTGATATGCAAAGTTAAAAGGCAACAACAGGAGAGCAATTCATTTGTGTAATGAAAATTACTGTATACTCTATAGACGTACTACTACTGCTTGTAAATAAATAAAAAGATTTAACGACGACGGTAGTAGTGGATTGGATTTTAGCAGCACTGTCTCCTTACTTTGCCTGCTGCCCATTTCCAACTGAAAACGATCAGTTTCTCAAGTCAGTCAAGATGAAGGAAGAGAGAGAATCAAATGACTTTTCACATTGGTGCCAAAATTACTAAATCAAATAGCATTACTGTTTGGCTGTAAAAAAGGTAATGATGTTTTGTACTTTACTTTGTTGTTATGTTTGTTTGTACACACTGTTTGCATAGTACACTGGTAATGTTATGGTAAAAGATTTAAACTCTGTTTCGTACAAAATGCTATATCACCACCATCATGATCATACCGATTATTCCATTATCAGGGAAAACCATAATAAACTGTGGAATTCTTATTACTTAGTGGAGATCTCAGAGATAAAGTGTTTTAAAGGCTCAAATTGAAAAAAATAAGAGTGGAGCTAGGTTGAATATGTATCAAGTTTAACCTTAGTTTGATGGTTGGTTATAGATTTGGTATTAATTATGACTATCGGAATTTCAATTTTTTAGCATAAGGTGAACTGAAACCTTTATAGAGTTTATAAGTTCATTATCCATACTATGGGTTATAGATGGGAAACTCCTTCACTTGATCTTGCTCATTGCTCTGCAGTGAGCATTGAGCATGCTATTTGAGGATGATGTCATGTCATTCTTGCTCTGTTGTGTCTCACAAAAAATGCTGCTCTAAAAATATACCTAAATTTTTTACTTCTTTAAATAAAAAACTACTATTATTCCATCTCCCTCCACTTCTTGTCCTATAAAACATATATATAAAAGTAAATAGTGATATTGCCTAAGCATATGTATATTATCTCCGGTTTTTTAACGTGTTTTGTACGGATGCCAATTCGTGTTTGTGATTTGTACTTTCGCAAAACTGGCGAAATCTAGCCAGACAAGTCAGTATTCTATGTTCACAGCTTTAACTAGTATTTTTGAGCACTGGCAAATGTTTTTTAAAAGATTGGATTAATGAGCTATTCTCCCTCTTACTCTCTTTCTCTTACTTTTAAAGGAAGCTCTAGAGCATGAAAATAATTTTCTTTTTAGTGAACCGCTGCGGTGGTGGAAAAAGTTTTAGGATGAAAAAAGCATAAAAAGCATAACGAAAGCCATGAGGACCCACCTTACGACCGTCACCGTCAACGTGATTGCTTCATTTAACGACGTGAGAACAGATTTATAGAGTTTATGGGTTTATCTGTAGTTGCAACAGCTTGAGCTTGTGAAAAAAATATAACTGAACAAATTACAAAAAATGTTTAAGAAAAATATTTCCCTTGTTCTGGATAAAAGGACGAAAAGTCTAGAAACCAATTAGAAAACATGTACTGGAAGATGCTGAAAAAAGTACTGTTGCATCCTTTTCAGGTGTTTTCTTCAGGTGTGACTTGAGGCTGCGCTGGCTGCAAAATAATCTGTAGTCTCATTTCACCCCAAAAAGTGGATCCACTTTTTTTCGCAACCTTATTACTTTCGGTTTGTCAATCTTCGCACTAATCAAAAGCCTTCATATGAATTTTATTTCAAACGATAACATATTTACAAAAACCAATAATGATTTATCATAAGGCTTTCTTGTCAGTTTTCGTCCGTTCGTTAATGAAACAGGGGGCGGGGCAACAGTCTGCTGAACATTTGGCTGCTTCCATGTGCTTATGTAAATGTAATGTAGCCTTAGCCTTCATGCCCAAATCTCTGTACTTGTGACTTGAAATTTTGTCATTAATAACAAAACAGGGCATCATGTGTGCATTTCTAAAAAGCTTGTCATTTTCTATTAACCGATTTCCAGCAGTTTGCAATAAAAATATGAAATAATGAAGCTGAGTTAAAAATAGCCTCATCAAGTATTAAATTTTTATTTGCACAGTTTCCCCAATTATTTTTTCGTAAAATCATGAATAGTAAATAATATTACATACACATAAGTGCATATTTTAAAATTATTTATAGAACACAATATTTTATGACCGCTTTTTAAGATTAATGAAATTTCAACGTTTTTAATTTAAAAATAATATAAGAAGCAAATGTAGTTTACCAACCAAGTATTTGACCATAATAGTATCCTATATAGTTATTTTAATGACAATTAGTATGATGATGGAGTATAGTAGTAGAACGTATTGATTGTTGTATAATGCCATGTTTACATAACTGCTACCCTTAACATAATCTATGTAGTAAACATAAAACTGTTTTTCATTTTACTGTCGTAAACACAACCATTCATAAGGAGGTAGATTTCAAGGTTTGTCACATAGCATACATCACAACCACACACACATAACATATTACAAGAAACGTGTTATGAAATTTTCTTCGCCTTTTTTGAAGTAACAAAGATAATATTTAAAATCTACGAATTCGAAATTGCAAGGCACTAGTGTACTGTATATCCTATTTTTCAGGCACAAGCTTTACTTTTCCTTCCACTGATTTACATAAGCATAAATTGATTTTCGTCTATTTTATATCAATTTTAAACACGAATTGTATTATTTACGGCTCTGATTTTATTAAGTATATATACGTATATTTACAAAATTAAGTCGAAAAAATCGAATAAGCTTTCAATTAATATTTTTTATATAATTTTCACTTTTAAAAAATCTTGAGTACAATAACTGATTTCATACATAGGTGGTTATAATATAGTTAGAATGAATTCGCACAAATATATAAATAGCATTTTAAATTTACATAATGGAGCATGGTGCGGCACAACACACTGGCAAACATACTGGAACGGGGACAGCCCCTTCGCCACCTCCTTCCTTATGCTTCGTTTTCATTTTCTCTTTTTCCTTACGACTCCTCTCCATTTTCATTTTACCTTTCCCAGCCTCCTCTTTCATGCATTCTTCCTCTGTCCTTGTGAAAATTTGTCCAGGAGGATAGAAAACTGGAGGTCCTGCCACATTTCGCGAGGGTTCCATCAAAGGTTGATCTTGCTTGTTGTAAGCGGGATTCTGGTATTGGGTAACATTTTTTCGTTGAATTAGCTCGGATGATTCATCAATGTCACGGATGTTGGTCACATTGTCATCTATGCGGACGGATCGAACAGGTTGGATGGGATGAGTGCCGGGACCGTATGGAACTGACTTATGGGCTCCATCTCCATATGTTGTAGTGGACCTCTGTGAAAACCAAACAGAATTCGTGACATAGCTGACTCAAACTATTCTCTTACTAAATGAAGATCTAATTGTCATCCAACAAAGGTCATACAGAATAGCTGCTGTCCTCAAAACTAGCCAAAAGCTCATCCAGCCTCTTTGGTGGCTCTCCACTACCCTTCGGAGGCTGTGGACTGGGAAACCTGCGAATTGGCGACACATCCCTTTCCCTGTGCTCAGTTGTTACCGTACTTGTATAATATCTTGCCCCCAATCTCTCTGGAGGCTCATCATAAGACGGAATCGGAGTTGGTTTTAGCACCGTTGTTGTGGTCTCTCGTGTGGTATCTCTACCACTGTGTAAAATAGGCAAGGGCACACCCCCCACTGGTGGAGGTTTGGAGGAAGAACTGGTGAGATTGGAAGTATTTGTGATACTGCTTGATGTCGTGTGATGATGATGACTTGTGGAAGAGAGGTCCTTTTGGGAACTCTGAAGAATTTTTCTAATCATTGGTGGGGTCTTCAAGGGATCTACTCTTTGCGGTGGTGGGGTCACACTGCGGTCAGTGATCACCTCGCGAGTGTAGCTGGACTCATTGCGGGAGCTGGTCAAGGGCAAAGGCTTTACTGGAGTGGAGGTGTAGAGTGGCGCTCCAATTCCACTGGATGGAGGAGCACCATTACTTAAACCCCTTCTGGTCGTCTCGCTTCGCTCGGTCATGTACGTTTTACGGGTTTCGGAAGAGCTCAATGATTCCATTCCAGAGGGTCGCCCACTGCCAAGAGCAGGAAAATCTGAAGGTAGCAATTCCTCGGTGGTAAAGTTTGGAAGGTCAACGACATCACCGCCAGAACCCTTGATCATAGTAGTATAGGACGCCTTGGAATAAAATTCCTTGCGTTCTACCTTGGGTGAGTGGGATGATCCGGAGGGTACCACGCTGTACCCCGTGGGTGAACTTGGACCAGACTCTACAGAATTTTAAACACATTTTAGCCATCTGCCCTATATTTTATGTTTATCTAGTTTATTTCAACCTACTTAATTCGGTGGTCAAGTTTGCTGGCGCTAAATACTCAATTACGGGTTGCCTCTGAGAAGAGGTTGAAGTCATTGTTCGGCTTGTAGTTTCATCTGCAAAGGCTACAGACTTGGATTCTCCAAATCTTGACGGGCTGGTAGTTCCATAAGCAGAATCTGTGATGCTGTGATGATGAGTACCAGAAGATGAAATGGGACCACCCCCAACAAGATTCCCGATTTCCACCCATTTTTCATCTGTTCTCTGTGGAGGCTCATCATTAACACGAGTGCTGCTTGTCAACCTGTACTCCCTGTACTCTTGCGCATTACGACTTCTCGAGTCTGTGGGAATCACTGTCTCCTGGAGGTCTTCTAACAGACGATCTGTTCAAAAAATCACGATTGTCATCCAAACTGGCAACAAAAATTCTAGCAAACCTTTTTATTATAGAAACACTCCACTCACTGAGCCTTGAATCCCACTCTCCCGTTCCAGTGACACCTGTTTGTGACAACTGGCTTGAACGTGTCACCGTCGCCATTTCAGACTGCTGTCCTGTTTCTCAATGTTTCCAAAAATTGCTAAAACTTCTGTCAAAAAAATCCGAAATTTAGTTTGACCTACTTTCAGATTTCAGGGCAAAGCGACACAAAAGCTTTTTTCGTTCGCGTCTCAGCAAATGATTAAATCTTTTACATACTTTTACACCACCAGTTACCCTATAAAATAAGCAAATCCTCCACCACTAAGGAACCATGCAGCAAGACAAAATGATTGAAAGCTTTTTTCTTTCCGAGAAAAATTGAAAATCGGGTTAGCAGTATCATCATCACATCACTTGCAAATACGCTGACGATTACTCTTTTTTACACAAGCACAGGATGTGTATTCATCTACTTACCACACTATTTTTTATTAGCGAAAAAGTTGTGGGTGTCCAAAGAAAACACCGAGCACTGTTACAAAAAGTGAGAACACAGTTTCTTGTCTTTTATTTTTAGACACACTGGTGACTAGTGACTAGTAAAGTAAGTTGATGTGATGTGCAATAATAATTACCAACTCTATTTACATTACTATACGCCAAACGCCAATACACCAGAATGTTATGCTACGCTTGCATTATGCTCATTCAAAAAGAAACGTTTCGAAAATCAAGGCATGATGAAAATGAAATGAAAGTATACTCATTTCCCATTGGAACCGATCCAGCAACACTTGTGTACACGCTCAGTGCTCAGTGTGTTCAGTCGAGAGGAAAAAGGGAAAATCAGGTCAAACGCAAATCGCCTTGCTCCTCTTCCTCCTATTTTTCTTTTTTTTCTTAGTTTCCATTTGAAATTTCACAAGAAGTCTTAATTTATGTTACACATGGCTATTTCTTAAAGAAGCTCAAGCTCAGCAGTCAAGATTATTATGCAAACTCACGCGTCATTCTCTCCCTTCCCATATAACACACGAGCATGTAATTATTACTTTACATTTTTTACCCTTTTTCTCTCTCTACAAATTTGTTGTACCAAATTCATTGACAAGAAAAAACCTTCAAAAAATTATAAAAATTTACATTACAACTCGTGTCTTGTGTCATGCCAGCGTAAAACAAATAAAAGTCAGTGTTTTTGGAGTCAAAGAGTCGTCATTCTTTTCCTCTCTGACAGAATTAGACTTCAACGGACAGATGATCTAATCTCTTCCATTTTTCCATCCTGTTTTTTTCCTTTTAGTTTTCAAGCATGAACATATAAACAGTTTTTCAAATATATTTCAACTGACGAAAACACTAACGTGTTATCAGTTTTAGCTACCTACACAAAACGAAAAATTTATCATTTTAAACTTGACTGTTTTATAGTTTGCAATATATAATATGTTTAAAAAGAAGGGTAAACATGATGTTGTTCTTGATGGTGATGACGATGATGTAAGAAGCTTTTAATGAGCTTTTCTCTATTCATCAATCTATACGTTGAGAGGGATTTTTTAGCACCCAAGTGCAAGGTGAATCGATTATTCACTACTGTTCCCACCAACTTATCGTATTTTTGTCGTCTAGTGTGTTTTCATATCTCTTCCATATATTGTGAAGACCACCCAAGAATTACTTTTACGTTGTTGTAAATGGGAACGCGCGAAA
>JAQFXM010002312.1:0-25507 GCA_034693345.1 Entomobrya multifasciata
CTTCATACACTACGCTCATGTTTCTCTTCTTGTGAAAGGTATACTCACGTTTTAGTTTAACTTTATTCTAAAAAACCCTTTCTATTCAAAATACTCAATTGTAACTTGCAACAAGCTTCACACATGCTAAAGCGGCTAAAAAGCATCATCATTATCATTATCACTACAAAGTATGCATACAATTTTTCAAACAATTTTCCCTAAAATTCTAAGAAGAATTGCGTTTTACGCTGAGTACATCATCATTATGAGTAGTAGTTAGAGTACTTGCTTTTAATACAACAGACCAGACCAGACTGACCATCACATATTACATGGTATACAATATATTATGTCGTGTCGCTGGCGCTGTGTGTATACATTGTTGTGTGATGTGTATTAAAAGTGAAAAAAACACACAAGGTCTTATTTTTATGTAAAAAGGTATGTAATATACAGCCACACAATGTATTAAAAAGAGAAAAAAGTCAATAGGGAAAAATATGCACAATGCACACAGGTTAGCTTCAAAGAAGATACTTTTATAGCTATAAAATGTAAGGTAAACTTTGAAGATTTTATGAATAAGAAGGAATGCTTATCTTACCACCGCCGATTCGGTGTACAAGGTAAAAAGTGTATAAAAAATTATGTGTATCATTCAATATAACCATTTGAATTGACTATGAGAGATTTTTTGGTTGTTTGTTCTATAAAAATTTGTGAGGTATATAATTTATGGGATAGATATGTTGTGTGGCTGGCTATGTGTGATGTGAGTAAGGATAAGATAGGATATTTTTGTAGGATGGATGGATGATACACAGTTACCCAAAAAAACACAGAAGGATATCCCAAAGTTTAGAGCGAAATAAGAAGAGATGGAAAGTTTAGAGTTGTGGGATATCCATAAAATGCTTTGACGTGTTAAAGCTCCCAAACATGAACATCCATCGCAGATGAGATGCTTTCTGCGGGAAGATCAAGCCGTAGTGTAGCTTTTAGATGAATTTTAATGGAAAAACCACTTTATATTTTGGTACGGAACTAAGTAAAAAAAATTAATTAGAAAAATATAAATAGTTGTAAAGATTAAATTTTAAGGTAACAATGTGAAGGGGATTAAGAAAGTGTATTTTTTAAAGCTGCTTGACTTGTGGTGATGATGATGATGATGAAGAAGGTGGTTAGGGATTTTTTAATGTGGTTGGTCATCATCGTCATCATGTAATTGTTTTTTAAATGAAAAGTTTGGAAGGACTGAAGAGAAACGACGGAATTTTTTAACGTGTTTTTTCTTTCTTTGTTTTTTTTTCCTTTTGAAAGTTTTTAAGGTTTAGTGTAAATTGTCCTTTTATTGAGGAAAGGTGGTTATCACGAGAGCATCATCGCAAGGAAGATAACAAAAAGAAGTGAGAGAACTGAAGAAGAAGTGGTGAAGAAGGCTAATAATTTTGTAAAAGAAATTATTAGCTGCTGCCATTTTTGGAGGGAAAAATGGAGCAGGCAACGACTGGAAAGGGACCTCCACCTATAGCAATTAACTCGGGTGGGGGGATTCAGATTTTAAATATGAGAGGAGCTGCTACACTTGGTGCTACTGTTGTTCCCTCACCTGGAGGAAGTGCTCAAACGGCGACAGTAGTCGGATCTCCAGGACCTCCAGGAAAGGGTGGTGTTGGTCCAAGAATGATTATCAGTCCACAAATGTTAGCGAATAGAGGACCGGGACAAACTGTAAGTTTCGCGAAATTTAAATGAAAAAATGTATAATTTTTTGTGAATATTTAATTGTTCACTGATTATTATATACAAAATGTATACTAATTAATATCGTATTTTTCTCTATCATTGCACTTGTACTGTTGAGAGATATTTGAAATGAGGTTATGATGATAATTAATGATTTTTTTCCAACGAATCCCGAAAGATACAGCTGTTCAACTGTAAAAAATAATTAGTTGATTGTTGTTGAGTTATATAAATATGGATTTGGATAATAATTTTTAATTGGTCAAAAAAATTTGGTGGAGTATGGAGTAGATTCTGTTTCGACTAGATTTGTAGGCAGTATTATCACTTACACTGTTGCACTTGAATATACTTTAGATTTGCTTAGGCTCATTTTTAAAGCTTCTTAAATTTGCAAAGCCCTTTAGCAGTACTGCTTTATCGTTTTGTTTTAGTTAATTTTATTACAAATTTGATTTGCTTCGTAGGAAATTTGCTTTGAAGGAACACGTGATGGTCATTGTTTCGTTGAGTTTGGTTTGCGTTGTAAAAGCAAAAGTAGGTTAACTATCCTTTTCCATTTAATAACCTTGCACCTGTTTCAATTCCAGGAATCTTTAAGTAGGTACCTTATTTATGTGTTGCTTGTAGGTATTTTGTTTGACAAACTAGAAAGCTATTTTGATTTCCATTGTTTTATGTTCTGCGAAGTTAGTGCAACAATGCTTATGGCTTCTTTTTTGGCTTTTCCTGGAACTTTTTGTTGTTGCTGTGTAGTATGAAGTAGGCTTCTTGATTTTTAGTTTGCTCATTCTAACTTACATTTTTAACTTTTACAAACTTCAATTTTGCACTTTTATAAATATTTTAAAATTAATTCAGCACAGATCATGTTTTTTCCTATTTAGCTTAGTATTGAATTCTCAAATTTTTATCAAAATATTTACATCAGATCAAATTTAATTCCAATTCAACTAATCAAAGGATTTACAGTGCTCTTCTACTAAACTCCTTTTGCATGTGTGCATGCGATGCGGGGTCTCTTTTGCGCGTGGTTAATTTTATATTTTTATTTAATAATTGCGATATCGTGTAGGTTGAGGAAAGTGACACAGAAAGTGTAAACCAGTGTGATGATGATAATCATGAACTAAAGTCTAGTGAATCAGAGCCTAGGGACCCCCCTGCTTCCATTTCTGGTGTTTCAAGTTCAAGTGACCTTCAGCATGATGCTTGTGATGTTGTTACGGTTGAATATAGTGATAGAGGCTCAGAACTTCGGAAAGACGATATTATAATGAGTGATGATGATAGTAATAATATTTCTAAAGCATCATCATCGGACGATTTTGTCGTTAATAAAGGAAGTGGCCAGATCACTGATGATAATGATCTCAGTCTCAGTAATCCTAGTACTGTAGACAAACCAGTCCCGGGGTCACCTGATAATCAAGTAGTTAATGAGCGCTCCGTTTCCCAATGTGATGATAATTTATTGTCATCTACCCCAATACAATCTTCCGAGCATTCTCAATCTCTATCCCAACCTCCTTCACCCTCTCCAAACTTGTCTCCTGATAGTCCTGATGGTGATGGTCGATCTTCAAGGGGCCTGTTAGACAGTAGGCCTCCAAGTTGTGATGAGAATAGAAACCAGGATTCTAGCCAAGTTGTTTTGAATGAAAATGTCGTGAATAGTCCAAAAAGTTCCTCCTCCAATCCTCAGTCTAAGGTTGTCGACAATTTAGATAGATTAGGCCAGGTAGATAGTGATCGTAGAATGAGTGTAATTGATAACAATAACACGAATGATGATGATATAGTCAGTAATGGTGCTCAGAAGGAGATAAATAAAGATATAGTCAGTGTGGTGGAAGAAGATGATGAAAATAAGAAGTGCACTTATAGTGTGCCTGACCAGGAGCCGGTGAATACTGAAACGGAAACCAGTGAAAATTTTCGACCTGATGACAGTCCGTCTAGTGATTTAGGTGCTTTACATGGTAATAATAGTAATGTAGACAACTCAAACCAGTCAAGTGTTCAAAATTATAATAGTAATCAAAAAGTTAACGTGGACGTCTGTGAAAAATCTTTTGTTCCAGAAGAAGAAGAAAAGCGTTGTGATAATAGTGATGATGATCGTGACCAACAAGCCTTTGTAACTGTATCAAGTGCTTGTAATGATCTCGATAACAATAGTAATAGCTGTTCATCTGTGCTAAATAAGTGTCTTAATACTACTGCGGAATCGTCATCTGCTGCCGTTGAAGAACCCCCTCCCCTGATTCGTGAGCAAAGGACTTTGTCGACTGACATAATTATGGGGAATAATGGAAGCAAGGAGCCCCCGACCAGTGCTGAAGAGGATCCGGTTGATGATACCGTTGATGATGTTAATTTGGACATGTTTTCGGATTCCGAAGCTCATGATAGTAATTATGGACCTATAAACTCTTCAAATGGTGCTATTCACGTAGAAAGGTCAAGCTCAAGTTCGGGTTCTCCTTGTGCAGGTGACAAACATGGTAGTACAGAGACTACGAGGACCAGTCAGGAAAATAGGCCAAAGTTGATGGATATGCATTTAGCGGATTTTATATTTATGGACTGCGATGATGATGAAATTGAATCCGTTCATGAGACAACTGTTCCCTCTCCAATAAATGCGCCACTTACATCTCAAGTACATCAAACATGGAATTCCAATACAACCAACAGACTAACTCATTCCACATCCCTGGAACATCCCTTCTCGCCGCCAAAAATAATTAGTGAAATCTTCGAATCAAGCACCACTAACAACCCTGTAACACAGTCAGTTAGAAGCAGTACTACAACAACTGCTGGATCAAATGTTTCTCATAACAGTCAACCTAACAATTTGACGTTTTGGAGCAATAGTAAATCGGTTGTTACTGAGCCCTCATTGGGGTCTCAACCCACGCTGCAGTCACCTCCTAGTTGTGCTTTCCAAATGTATAATGTTGGCCAGGGTCACAGTAGTAACAATAGTCATCAAATTGCCGCGAGGATTCCCGTGCGAAGTGATCATCAGCAGCAACAGCACAATCCCCAACATTACCAAACCTCTTCATCCTCCTCTTCGTCCATAAGGATTCCCCAATCAACAGCATATCCCAGTTATCCCAACAATATTTCAATGGCCAGAAACACTGGTAGTAGTACAGGAAATTTGCCTCAAAGTAATAACTCGGTGTCATACCCATCAATACATCGTACGGATAGTAGCAATGCCGGTGTCAACAGCACCAATTTTCCTACTAGCCGAAATACTGGAATGGGCACCTCTGAATACAAATCAAATTATGGCCAACACAACAGCAACCAGCAGCAGCAGCACCAAACATTATTCACTAATGATCCTCAGTTACTTTCCCAGTTTGTACAGTATACTAAGCATTTTCCGTTGGGCCGAGGAGATAAACAACAGGACCAGACACAGATTTCCTCATCAGCACCTTCATCATATCCCATACCACCATCTGCCATAACACGTGGACAGTATGCTCATGCACCTACTTCTGCTGCCATAAACGTACAGCAAGATAAACATTCCAAAACACTTCCTATAAAACCTGTTGTTGTCAATCCGCACTCACAACAACAGCAGCATTCACATCATCCGATGAGCTCAATAAGACAAACTAATGCAAGTGCACAGTCACATCAACGACAACAGTACTCTTCAGGAATCCCTCAACAACAGCACCAATATCCACAACATCCCATGCACCACCAACAACAAAATTCTCCATTTCAATCTCAATATCGTTCAAGTTCAAATATAATTAGTGCAAATGGTTGTGATAACACTAGTAAGTCCATTGGTAGTAATCCAACTCTTCAACAGCAAGTAAATTCCGCAGCCGCTGGAAATTTTCAGAACAGCTCTAACTACTCTGGCGGTCATAGTCATGGACAATCATATTCAACCTCATCTGCATCCCAAAATGTTCGTCAGACATTGGGACCAGTAGGAGGGGCCTCTGGAACCTACTATCCTCCTTCGTCGTCAGCCCAGTCACAGCAGATGCATATACGTCAGCAGCAGCAACATTCTTCTGTACCAGCTCAAAAGGAGCTGTCTTCCTGCTCTTATGCAAATACCTCAACTGCAGGAACCGCTGGAACACGTTTATATAACCCTTCCCAACTGAGCCAGCCAAATTTTGCCGGTGCCAATCCTGCTGGATCTCATAATAGTGTCTATCAAAATAACGTTGGGTATAACAGCAATACCTTATCATCAAGTACTGCCAGGATGTCTCATTCGCAAAACCAGCAGCATTCATATCCTCCCACTAGACCAACACAGAACACGTCCTCCTCATCTCATATCAATATGTCCAATTACAAGCCTCCAGGACCGGGACCAATGCCTAGCTCAGGTGTGGGTGGCTGGAATCAGAATCCACCACTTTCTGCAAGAGCTAAATTGCTTCAGGTGCTTCAACCTAATCAGAATCTCGCTGGACGAGGACCAGTGCCTCTACAGCAAACCTCAAATAGAATGCCTTATCCAACACCACCTTCTCAACATCACTATCGGCCGTCGTCACATCCTTCACAAAGTCAACATTCTGGGATGCCAAATCAAGACATCCAGCAGCGAACGGCCTCTGTTATTGCTCCTCGATATCCGGGAGGAGTTGCACCAACTCACGGAATGCCTTATACTGCTAACAGCAGTTCATATAATTCTTCGAATATTAGTGGAGGATCGGGTACTAATCAGCCAAAACAACCTTCATTACCCTCATCGGCACCAGGATCTAGTCCTCAGATGCTCAGAAATCCTCAATATGTTGCTCATTTTCGGCCCCCGACATCATCGTCCTCGATGTCCTCTGGGGTACCTCATGGGGCCTCCTTATCTGGTGCCTACAATCAATCCGTGATCCGTCCGAATGTTTACAATTCCGGAAATTCGCCGACCATTATGAATAATAGTTCTATCAACAACAGTAGCACTAGCAGACCATTTTATGGTAACAGTACCAGTAGTAATACTAGTAGTAATACATATTATAACAATCAGGCGAGCGTAATTAGGCCTCCTCAGAGTAGTAGTAACATTAACAATAGTATTAGCGGAAGCACTGGAAATGCATGTACAATCAATAGAAATAGTAGTAGTAATTGTATAGTGATAGAAAGAGGAGGAACTCATGCTAGTAGTGCAGGTCAACATTATTCCTCTTCATCATCGTCTTCAACAGGCTATCCAGGAGATTTAACTTTGCAATCTTTTCTTTCAAATCCATCCGCTCCTTTTATGTGTCCTTCGACATCACCATCGTCAACGCCCTCCAACACCACCTCTCCCTTAACGGAGCGCTCAACCTCTTCTGGAGGTTCAGGGTATTTAAGTCATAACGCAAACTGGGGAGCGTACCACGCTCAGAGGGGTGATCATGGTACGGATCAGGACTCTTACACCCTGTCCAGTTGCCAGTACACTGATGCAATGAGGAGATATAATGCGGTACGTATTTGTCTGTTTTTGTAAAGACTCTAATGTATTTTTTGGATGTGCTTTATATGTGTTGTGCAGCCAATCACTCTGCAAGCTTTGTCGGGGCTTCCGCCAGGGGCCAATCATCTCCTCGTGAAGACGGAGAATGGGCAGTTTCAACTTGTGAGTGTTAGAATGCAGTCACCCACAGCTGCCGCTGCAGCGCCTGGCACTCCTGTTGTCCCCTCCACTGTTGCTGCGCCCCCCACGTCCATGTCGATCGCACAGCAGCTACCTAGTAACTCTCCCCATGCTCCTCCTCCCTCTCTACCTCCTCCTCATTCTGCGCCTTCGGGCCCTTCGCTAGTTCCTCCCATATCTTCTTCTATGATAACTACGACGACAATACCTCCACACCCGTCTCAGCAGGGTCGAATCATTACGAGTAGCAGTAGCAACCACATTGTCACTAGCTGGTCGTCGTCCAATAATAATTCACTGGTCAATAATTCCACTACTTCCTCACCCCTCCCAATGATATCATCGTCAGCGGCACCTCCACCGCATCCTCCTCATTTAGCGCCACCACCACCATCTTCAGCGCCTCATCCCCATCCCCCCTCACTTCCTCATCCTCCACCTCCTCCCGTTCCATCGTCCGTAATTATGCCTCCTCCTGTTTCTGCAAGTAATAGTCAGCTTTTAAGTACAGCTAATAACATTAGTAGTTCAACGAGTAGCTCCACGAATTCCTCTACCAACGCTGCGCAAGCAGCCATCTCCGCCGTTATAGATGCATATCAAAGCAGAGCAGCAGCGGCGTCCGCGTCGTCGTCAAATTCCTCCCCAATTGTGATGGGTCCGCCTGGAGGGTCACGTCAACCGCCTCCTCCACTTCCCAACTCTATACCACCACCACCAATTGTGGCACCTGCTGCCGGCCCAATCAATAGCATCTCTCAAGGAGCCTCTGTAATACGAAGTGGAGTGTTAGGAGCTAGTAGTTTACCTCCGCCACCTCCTATCGTTGTGAGTACGAGTAGTACCGGACCAGCCAATTCGGTGATTTCATCCTCTGTGGTCACATCTACCCCTAATTCGAACTTACCTTCGGCTGCTCCTACGAGTCCAGCCACATTTCGACCACCCAACACAGCCTCACCACTCCCCAACAATAATGCCACCAACAATGCCGTAAGTTTACCCCGACATCAAAACAGTGATCTCGTGAACATTTCCATTTCTTTCTCAACGTAACCATTTTCAACTCACTTCTCCTAAAACTTGTAACTACCTATTTTCCCCTGAACTGAGAAATCTAACTCTTTACCTTTTTTAACCTTACACCTGTTCTACCTTTGTTTGGGAGGGTGATGAAGATTTGAACTTTGTTTGAAATTTTGGAACTTTTGTTCTGCTCCGGCAACTGAAAAAATAACCTGAATCACTTATCTTTTTCTGAGTGTGGTTTTCACACTAACAGTACGCACTATTTTGTAGCATAATCATATAACCCATCCATAAAAAACACAGAGTGAGAGGTCATCTTAGCTAGGGTGGTTTCGAAAGCACGGTTTTTCGTTTGTTCTCTCTAACAATCAATTTTTTGTTTTGTGATATGATATGGCTTGATGTTCAGCATGAAACAATTTATTAAAGTGGAATGACTTGACTTAATTGCACGTTGTCGTCGTGGTCGTTTTTTGCGATCCCTATTGGGTGTCCATATATCCTTTCCCCAGATTAATTAAAACCATCCAAAACGTTACCTGTCCCTCCAAATTAGATTTTGTGGGAGTGGAGGAAACCGCATTGTAGTATAGTCTAGTCCAAAAAAATAGCAAAAATTTATAAATTGCTTGAAAAATCCCGTTCGCCCCGTGTGAAGTGTAATGTTTTGTTGTATCCGTAATAGTTGTCGTTTCGTTTTGTTTTGTGTTTTTTGTCTGCCTTAATGTTGCTTTCAGTGTTGCATGCATTTATTTTTTAAAGATGCTGTATTTTTTTGTTTGTGCCAATTTTTAAGTCTTTTTGTCTTGCTGTAATTTTTAAAAATTTGTGCATTTTGCAATATGGCATGATGGTGTGAATGATGATGTGGGAATGCTGATGGTAAGATAAATCAGTTGGGTTTAATGTTGGAATGAAAAGCAGCAATTAATTTGTCCTCAAATTTTAAATGGGTTGAATCGTATGTTCTTTCCTGGAATCTTGGAATGATTTTTTTTGTGATAGTCGGAAATGAAGATTGAATTCAAAATGTTGGAAATTTTTTTCTCCAGATTTGTCTGAACCCCTTATTCGTTCAATTTAATTGTGTTAGTTTGTGAACTCGATATGTTAGCTGTTGGAAATTAAGTCTTTTAAAAAGATAACTGCATGTTGAATATGATTAAAGTTTCAGAAATTAGTCATCGTTTTATTTTAATAATTATCTAAATCAATTTTTTGTGTGAATGAAAATGCATGGCTGTTTAATATGTGCATGTAAATATTGGAAGCAACTACAACTACTTTTTAACTATTTGTAATAATTATTGTTTTACAACAATTATTATTATGTTTTGGATGGCAAACCAGCAGAGTGGTATGGGGATGATGATGACTGCTTCAAATTCAATGTCGTCAGTTCATCCTAACCATCACCATCAGATTCATCCACAGTATTCACCACAACTGCATCCACCACCTCAACAAGCTCCTCCATCTTCATACCATACGTCCAACTCGATTGCCTCCTCCAACACTACTGCTAATACTGTTAGCCAGGTAGCTAAAAATCCACAAAAATAAAAAAGCAAACCTAAAATTAAAAATAGATATAGAAAAGCTTTGAATGTTTTCAGGTGCGTATAAAAACGAAAGTACTGCGTTACGTAAATTATTTAAATGTGATTGTGGAAATGGGCACTAAAAAATTTGTATATGGATGGGTTCATTGAATAATAGAAGATATAAAGTAAACGTTGGGATGAAAATAGATTGGAATGGGTTATTTTTTCAGAACGCGATATTTTGCAAATCCTCATGATATGCAAAATGTCTATCAGTTATACTCTCAAACAAAGTCGTTCTTTTACCGACCTTCTCGAAATGTTCTTTTCCTGAAATAAAGAAAGAAATGTTATATTATTTTTGCTTATTTAAATGTATACATATATAGGAATTATGAATTAATCATGGTTTTAATTATTTTTTTTTGTAAATGAAAAGAACAAAAATTGAAATTGCTTGTTTTATTTTTTGGGGGCCTTTTTGTGTTTCGTGGCTTGCTGATTGGTGAATACGCTGTTGCTGCGCAGATGTCAAATGAAACGGCAAAGACCAAGTGCAAAAATTTCCTCTCGTTCTTGTTGGAGTTGTCGGCAAAGCAGAATCAGACAGTTGCTAGAAATGTCAAGAATCTTATTCAGGGTCTCATTGATGGTAAGGTAAACGAAGAAAACTTTGCAGATCGGTTGCAAAAAGAGGTCAACTCGCAACCCCAACCGTGCCTTGTTGGGTTCCTGAAGGTAGGGTGTCACAGCTTATAAAAGGGTGAAAGACTAAAAAGACATTTGCTAGGAGAAAACTGAGGAAATTTCTGTGTGTGTGTAAAAAATTACAGAAAAGTCTGCCACATCTTAGACATTCACTAGCCATGAGTGAGCTGAAGATAGAAGGTATTAAACCTCCACCTCGGTCGACACTTCCAGCTCCCGTGTCAGCCTTAGTTCCACAGACTCCGCCAACCCCGCCAGAAATAACCAACCAACCAAGTCGAAAGGTAAAAAATTTGCATAATGTGTAGACCATCGCCATCATGTCGTCACATCATGTGTACATATTTTGCACAGCCTCTTTTTTGTTTGTGTGATAAATAATTATAAGAAAACCACTGCCTTATTTATGTTATGTATATAAATGTGTGTGTGTCGCTTTTTTACACAAGAAACCCTCCAAAACGCCTGCGGTGCGTCCCACGACACCTACGGTGCTTCCCTCACCGGTGCGAATTGTTACTCCGCCTGTAAACTCTGCTTCGCCCTCCATCACGCCACCCACTCCATTGTCAGTGAGTGGTACTCCGGCACCTCCTACAGCGTCACCGTCCCCTAGTTCAGCAAAATCCTCAAAGGTTCATTCATAAACACATAAGAAATAACTCGTGAAATTTATAGTAAATGTTTAACTTAACGTTTAAATGTTGTGACAAATGTGCTTCTTAAAAATATGTATGAGCTTTGCTTGTTAAATTATCTATTTGTGTTAGTAACTGGGTTTTTTCATGTAAGAATTCAATTTAATGGTGTGTGCATATATATTTACTTTATAGCCTTCAAAGGGAGGTGCCTCAAAGTCTAAATCGAATTCATCAAGCAATAGTTCGTCGGCTGGTGGTTCTACAGCGTCTTCGGGGCCAGGTGGAACACCTTCGTCCAAATCTAGCATTCCATCTACAAGCAAATCTAGTAAAGATAAGGAGAAGAAAGACAAAACATTTTCTAGCTCGGGGTACAGGTAAGACCCTTCAAATTTTCGCAAGAGTTTGATGGTCATAAATTTATGAATTTTGTATTTTAAAGCTGTGTAATGCATTTTGATTTAGTGCGGATGACGATATTAATGATGTGGCCGCTATGGGCGGTGTTAACCTTGCGGAGGAATCGCAGAGAATATTGGGATCGACGGAATATGTTGGAACCCAAATTCGGTCGTGTCGCGATGAAACTCTGATACAGGCATCCCCAATCATTGCCAAATTCAAAGTTATTGGTAAGTGAATGCGCCATTACCTCAACTTAAAGTATGTGCTGTATTGTAGTGTTAATTGGTAGCTATGTGGTTATGGTGTGTGTTTAATTTGCGTTGAGTTGTATCATCGATCCCTAGCTGCGGCACTAAATTGCGGATTGCTGACCTTAGCCCATGGGCATGCAATCTGGTAGCTTGTGCCAAATTAAAGGAATTTTTCTCATAATTTGTCAAATTATAACGATTAGTTTGTCATCAGTGGGAGTTGTTCTACAATTTTTTGCTATACAATAAGAAAATATTTTTAACGATTCGCGAAATATTACAACACGTATTCCATTTTATGTTCTAGCTGCAAGGTACGGGTTAGATGAGGCGCCATCGGCGGAGGTATCTGCGTTACTGTCCCATGCCGTTGAAGAGAGGCTGAAGACAATGATAGAAAAATTATCTGTAATAGCGGAGCATAGGATGGATGTGATAAAGGTAGAAATCTATAAATATGTTTATTGACAAAGTTTCCAGTTTGTTTCACTGTAACCGATGTACTCATCCATATATTTATTCTTGTAGTTGGACGAAAGGTACGAAATAACGCAAGACGTCAAAGGTCAACTGAGATTTCTTGAGGAGCTTGATAAGTTAGAAAAGAAACGGCATGATGAACAAGAGCGAGAAATGCTGATACGAGCGGCTAAGAGTAGATCAAAGTCTGAAGACCCTGAACAAGCCAAGCTGAAAGCAAAAGC
This sequence comes from Entomobrya multifasciata, assembly GCA_034693345.1. NCBI lineage: Eukaryota > Metazoa > Arthropoda > Collembola > Entomobryomorpha > Entomobryidae > Entomobrya > Entomobrya multifasciata. Next base: position 12,673 of record JAQFXM010002312.1, read on the forward strand.
CAAAGAAGTAAGTTTTCGTTGTGTACAAGTTTAAATATTTCTGTGTTACAAAGTTACATATTCAAATCCCTGATGTTAACTACCATTTTTCTTGAAATGTAGATGCAAAGGGTAGCGTTAGAGGAGATGAGACAAAGAGACGCCAACCTTACTGCCTTACAAGCTATTGGTCCTAGGAAGAAACCTAAGTTAGATATGCCTGGAGGATCTCATGGTTCAGCAGCGCCGGTAAAAAACTGAATTCTTAGTCATGTGTTTGGTCAGTTTGGTGTAACTTAAAAATACTCATCAAAATTGTTTTGTTCCCAGAGCCCCCTCGGTGCGACTGGTGCTTCAAATAGCTTAGGCAGGCAACAGGTAAGAGTTGAATCATTACTTTTGTTATAAGGCTGAGAAATATGGGATGTCAAATCGAATTTTGTTTTGATTTGCGTTCTTAGATGCCGTTGAGACCGAGGCTAAAACGCGTAAATCTTAGGGATCTACTATTTCTATTGGAGCACGATAAAGAAACGATGAGAAGTCCATTTCTATATAAGAACTTGCTATTAAAATAGTTAATTAGTTGTTATATTTATCATTACTACACAATTTGATAATTGAATATTATTTAAGTAACGTCAACTTATGATCAAATCAATTCTTATAATGTGGGGACATTATCTTTAATAATCATCGCATCCACAAATTTTTGTTAGTAGATGCATTTATGAATCAATTTAATTTTGGACTACGAAAGGAACAAGCAAATAAATTTGAAACGCCTAAAAATAATTCCTACGTAAAGGGATTGTACTTTAACGAAGACAACGATATTACATTAAATGTGCAAGTGCAATGTTTTTTCTTTGTTTGAATAACAATACGTTTGGGAAGTGGTTTCGCACCATCCATTGCGCAGATAATGCAATGAATTGCGGCCTTGTTCATGTTTTCAAAAGAATTAAGACGATGATGATTCTTGGAATAGTATGAAAATCAATAATTCACACACAACAATTAATAGCAAATATTCAATTGACTTGTTATGAAAGAACATTGTCGCCGGCAGGTTCCAAGTTGTTGCCCAAATAAGTATGGTTATATATTTATCTTATTGACAAAAATGACTTATCATTATTAGATGTATGCATACTATGCAGATAAACACACAGATACTCTTATATTATATTAAACATACACTGAATTTTGTTTTTAAATCTTGATACTTATTATCTTAATTATATTACATTACAAGAATACAAACAACTACACAGGTTGTAGTAGGGCTTTTTTTTCTTAAAACAACTTTCTTCTCTTGAACTTCTCTGAATACGTACAATATACAATATTTATATGTTACAACTGAAAAGATATATAAAAAACTACTATGCATCAATATATATTTATTTGTTATATTATTATTAACGTAAGAAGGAATTACTTTAATTGTTGTTATTGTTGGTGTGATCTTATATTAGTATCATTATACAATACTGTAGCTAATTACGTTCGTAAAAACTGTGTAAACGTCTTGTTAAATAGTACATATATGCAATAGAATCTTTATATATATGTTAAGTGTACAAGAAGACATCATCGTTTGTACGTACTTGTGTAGTGATTTGATGAAAATTCAGACAGAAAGTGATTTTGCTTTAAGTACATATTAGTAATTAACTACAAATCTAAAAAAAGATGAAGATGAGAATTTTTTCAATAAATCATTTTCCAAACATGAAAAGAATAGGAAAATCCAATATAACATTATACAACACTTTTCTTTCACTTTGCTTTTATGTGTAGAATTTTTTCGTTTTATGGGTGGCAGATATAGGGTTTTATAGTAAGCTGGTGGAAGATGGCTTGGCTAGCTTGGGAAGGTGACGACGAAATGGGAACCGCTAATGATCATCAATCTAACTTCAAGTGTGGGAACGTATGCAATTAATTACATCACATCTGGTAGCATCACTTTATTTCACACGAATAGAAAAACTTCAAAAATTCAATTAAAAACTCTGAAAAATACGACATCTGGGTAGGTTTTATACAATTCATTACAATAAAAAGTATATATTTTACTATAAGGAAAAAACTGCGAGCATTTTCTAATTGAATTAATTTTAGAAAAAATTAGAGAGGAAAAGTCTTATATAAAATCAGTCAATTTCACACGATAAGAAAGGATCAAAATGTTCTAAAGGAAAATATTTTGTAGACCTTTAATTTAAATCAGGGCTACATGAAGTTTTCTGGGTTTTCATTAATTGAAACTCGTAAATAGTTTGTATACTGTTATAAAAACTGTAAATGTGTATACTAAACAACACGACACGACGACAAAAAGTGTTACTTACATATGTACTTAATTTTGTGTATGCATAACTAGTTATAGTTTTAGAGAAAAAAGGATGAACATGTCCTGTGTGTATACATGCCTGTATGTATAAAATACTATAAATATTTTTTAACTGTGTATAATTATAAACTTATGTATATTCTACGATAAGGACTAACTAATTTATATACGTAAGTGTAAGCTAGGTGTATGCATTTGTAAAATGTATTTAAGTTTTAAACTGATAATTTACTGAATAATTAGAAAAGTTCGCTATAAAATTGCACTGCTGTCGTGTGTAGTGCAAGACAAACAGAACAGCCAGCGTTTATACTACAAATGAAAAAATATATCTTTTAAAAAATACATTTAACTTATACGACAAGCCAAAATTCAATCTAAAAATGTTTTGTAAAGGAAGGTTTGCTATGTAAAATGGTGAATTTTTAAAAATACATGCATTCTTACTCAACTTTTATGTGCAAAAGGAATAATTATGAGCGAATCATTGGATATTAATATTGAATATACTGAAAATTTACAAAAAGTAAATATTATAAAAATGAAAAACAAAAAGAAGAAAAAAATAAAAAATAAACTGAATGACGAGATAATGAAATTATAACGGAAATTATGTACGCACGAACGCATAATCAATATTTGATTGCTCATCCCACGTCATCTCTTTTTATTTCCTGTTGGAAAATGAGTAAGGAAAGTGAAATTCTTTTCATTATACCTTTTTCCACACTATGTATGCTTTCTCCAAACTTCAGCTAGGCATGTAAAATGCCAGGGTTCAGATTTTGCCCAGGTCATTTCATTATGAATTGTTTAGTACCTGCTTTACTCCCTCATCGTCTTCAGCAGAAATTGAATGCATTATTTATGTTTTCAATTTGTGTAATTCAATCTATTCCAGGTTTAACACAAAAAATACATGCATATACATATACACATCTATTCATGTATAGATACACATTAGTGCATTATTCTTTAAAATCAAATCATGTGTAAGTTTATACGTTCCATTTTTGTCCGCCTTCGTTTCACTTTACTTTTTTCCCATTTACTTCTCGCATCGCAAAAAAAATGTAATACACATAAAACTATTTTGACAACCCGAGGGATTACTTTATGTCAAGCTGCTAATATGCCTGGGCATACTTACTGGCATACATGAAATCCACCACGAGAAAGAGAAAACTTTTCAAATTGTAATAAATCTTGTTTCTCTCTCTGGTGGACTGTTGGCAGTGCAGTGTGAGCTACGTGTTTGGGGTTTTTTCTCAGAATAGAAGAACACCACCACCAACAACGCAACACTCAAAAACCTATATCTTGTCTAGATCCCTAAAGGAACTGGAGAAAGAAGACTGACAAAATGAGTATAAAAGGAAACTTTTCCCTCCCACGCAGCTGATGTATGTACATCTCTGACATTTCTCCTTCCTGCGTGTATATAGTTCATGGACACAAAACACGCTGTTTCAATTTACATTACGTCAATGGATAGGCATAAGGCATCTAATAAAAACTCTGATCATTTCTGAATGAATCTCTTTTCTCTTTGAGTCTGGTTTGGGAGGTCTCACTGAAAGAAGCTGAGTCTGACGTGAGTGTGAGAGAGCTTGTTGCTCTGCTTCTAAATTGGTTTTCATGCAATCCTTTACTTCACGGATCACACACATAAACAAGATTTTTACATCTTTACACACACACATCCTCTCGTTCGTATCATAAACATCATGAAAGGTCCAGGTCCACCAGACATGAGAGAAAAAAGTACGTAGAAACAATTTTACACCCTAAGGTCAGTCATCATTACAGCAACACAAGACATCATCACACTAATAACACACCTGCTGTGCGAAAATTGCAACAAAACAAAATTGATGGAAAGTGAAAGCTCTTTTTGCTAAGATGAAAACTTTTCCAAGAAACGCGAACAGAACTGTTTGTTATTACAAGTGTATAGCATGATGTTCTTCTAAAAAAAGCTACATAATTTAAAACAGAATTTAGTATAAAATCGCATTATTTATATGCGTGTGACTAAACATATCACTAAACATTGTGATAAAATAATTTTACACGCAACACATTCGACTTGTGATAAAATACCGAAAAAATGGAAGCATACAGAATTGTTAACAAGGTTCCCACAAAGGTTCTCACCTTTGGGAAAGGAGTTGGAGATGATTTGTTGGATGTCAAAAATCTCATTCTTGTTTTCCCAGGTCAGTACTTTCTTAAATTATGTTAATGTTTGTGGAGCATTCCTGGTGCTTACATTCTTTCTGAATCTTTTCAGGAAACCCTGGAGTGATTGATTATTACAGGGAATTTATGAAAGAGCTTTACATCCGGCTTAAAAGTAAATATCCCAAAATGGACATTCCTGTCTGGGGAATCAGTCATGCAGGGCATCAGACAGAGGGTCCCCATGAATTTGCGTATCCCCATTTGAGTGGTAAGTTTCCCTTGACTTGTCATTCATTTTCTCAGGAATTTTAAGACTAAACCAATATTTTTATTTTCATCCAGAATTTCCTGATCTATACTCTCTGGAAGGTCAGTATGCGCACAAAGTTAAATTCCTCGAGTTATTTGTCCCCTCCCACGTTAACGTGATCGGCATTGGACATTCCATCGGATGTAAAATCTGGCTGGAAACAATGAAACGTTTGGATGATGATACACCACGACTTACAATTGCTGAGCCAAAGAGCCGACCTCGTGTATCCAGGGTCTTTATGCTTTTCCCAACAGTACAAAAAATGCGATTTACTCCCAGTGGGCAACGACTCTTTCCCCTTCTGAAGTTCTACAGATATCTTGTTCCCTTACTTTGGCCACTCACCTTACTCCCTTCGTTTATACAAAAGTGGATAGTGGACTTCAACTTTCGTGGAAAAGAAGTACCTGATTGTGTGTATCCAGCAACCCTTGAGCTATTTAACTATGAAATTGTCCAGCGAATTGCATTCATGGCGAAATGTGAACTGGAGCAGGTTGTGGACCTGGATGTTCCAGCTTTGAAGCAGTATCTGGACAAGGTATACTTTTATTTTGGAACGAATGATCATTGGTGCCCACTGTCATTTGTTGATGAGATGAAAGAAAAGATACCTGGGTTGAATCATAAAGTTTGTGAAAACGGATATGAGCATGCATTTGTTCTGGAGAATAATAAAGGTATGGCGCAGTTTATCTGCGATCAAATTTCATTCCCGGAAACTCCATCACCAACGTCAGAGGTTAAAGAGCTGGATGGTCAAGCGACTGCTGCAGCTCAAGATGTGACCGTAAAAATAAATGCTGGCGAGTAAAAATTTGGTGCTATGTATGAAGCTAATTATTCTCAGTTATCTAAGATAATCAATTTTTCTGAAGCTTTAAAAGCTAGTCTTTAAATCTTAAACTTAATAAATTATTGTTGAAAATTTATGAATTGTTGAAGTATTAACAAGTGTCAATTTTTCTCGTATATTATGCGTAAAAAATCTGTAATCAAATTTCTGTGAAAAAATATACACATTCTATAAACTATTGATATTTTTATTTTTCATTTCATTCGTTTCAATATATATTATCCATATCATATCACACTTTACTTACTGCTAAATGTATATAATTTTATTCAAACCGAAACATTTCACAATTACTGCTAAATTACTATTCATAATTAAACCTTTAATAAAGCGATTTAGAGCTCCTATACAAAAATCGTCAAAATAACTTAAATTAATCATACACTGAGACTATTTTTGTAGTTTGCAGCTCACGAGGAACATTTTATCTAAAACAAGTAATTCATTATTTGGCTTGGTCATTTTCGTACGTTAACTAATAACTAACCATATACATATATCACATAATCACATTAGTTCATTGTAACTGTAGAAGCCATTGATTGATCTTGGCAAATACCATTTAAAAAAATTTAATTAAAAATCCCCTCATTTATCATCATGTTCATTATATCAGGCATCATTGTACATTCCCTAGCACATTCAATTGTATGAAAATTCTATCGAAATTATGTAATTAATCTAAATTTCAATCATACTTGCTCATGCCCCTGCACTCTAGCAATTTATTGTACCGGGTAGAAAATCAAATACATGCAATGACATGCATCAAGTCCTTCGACAAGCTTCGCTTCGGCAACGATCTGTGCTGCGCCTGCGCCTTGGATTTCTAGTATTGTCACTGATCGGTTCCTTCTTCACTATTAAATAGGACTGTTTTGTCTTCTTCCTGAAAAGTTAAGAGGTTGCATATGGAAGTTAATTAAGGGTACATTAAGGGTACATTCATTGATAAATACGATATGAAAACAATGTGTCACTTACGCTTTCTCCTTATCAGCCGTCTTACAAAGTGAAGTCTTGGCTTTTGTGCTCTTCCGCGTCCGGATTTGGGATGTTGGTGACCGTGACTCTGGGATTGGTGAAGGTTCCTTTCGGTTTTCAAAGAACAACCTCCTTCTAAGTTGAGATTTGGTACCGGAAGGGCTGATAGTTGTAGTAGGAGAGGTAGCAGCAATTTTCTTTGTCTTCTTTTTTAGTTTTTCTTTCCTATCCTTTTCGCGATTCATCATCCAAGTATTAATGTTGAAAGGAAATGGCTCCCAAAAAGAGCCTGGAGAGTCCAAAGGAAGAGTGGCAAAAGGACCAGTAGAAATATTTTTAAGAATGGTAGGGATGTCCTCATTATCAGTAGAGTTATCCTCAGGTTCAGTAGAGATATCGTCGGTGTCTATTGGAATATCATCAGTATGAGTAGAAGTAGGAATATTGTCAGTGTCGGTGGTGGTAGTAGTGTCACCAGTGCCTGAAGTGATGTCGAGGTCCTCAATATCATTAGAGTTATCCTCAGGTTCGGTAGAGGCATCGGTGTCTGTAATATCATCATCAGTATCAGTAGGGATGTCCTCAGAGTCGGTAGGCATGTCTTCAGCGGGGATATGATTGTACTTTATATCCACAGGAGAAATGTCCTTATCTTTAAGGTCATTATGGTTTACCTGTGCAATCAAATCTGGAGGACTGCCATATTGATGCTCTATGCCTAATATTTAAAAAAAATAATAACAGAATTATATTTTAATGACACTACGAATGTAAATTGTTGTTTTTTTTGCATTAAATTGATAATGAATGATGTTTTCATGAATGCAACAATTTTCCGTGTACCATCAATGTATCCGGGATCTTGTACATCTTCTGATGAATGTGGCTTCTCGGCAACTAAAACGGGCTTGTCGTAAGGTGGGCTAGTATTTTTATCAATTCCCTTATAAAATAAGTCGTCCAGTTCCAATTCGTTTAAATCGATACTACAAACAGGATCCGAGTTTAAATCCATGAATTCCATTTCAACATCAACGTCTGCAAGATATAGGTTCTTCATCTCTGCCACAGAGAAACCAGGAGCAGGGACCCCATCGTCGAAGTTGATGGCAACATCTTCTTCCATTGGTTCTACGTTGTTTAGTTGCTTAATCGATGGATTATTTTCATGTTCAAATGCGAATCCCTCCTGAATTTCGAGAAATTCTTCAAGTATCTGCATGGTATCTTCATACTCCTGTGAAGTTAATCGAATATCTTTGGATGGGTTCAGGTCAACTTTGTGCTCCCTCAAAATCTCTTCAAAGTCGGCTAGTTCAGCTTGCAACTGAGAAGTCATTCCTTCGCCTCCACTTGTGCTGGGAAACATTTTGTTCACTTTAAAATTTTCTAACTTCGTTTACCGACACACTCGTGACCCAGCAAAGTAGCAACTTTAACGACAAGTTAATTTAATAAAACAGACGCCGGGCCCTTTGTCAATGCAGTTAATAAATGACAGCGATAAACATAACTACGCTATAGGCAAGAAACTATTTTTTCATTTAAAGCTAATTGAGTTTAATTTCGTTGGAATGCTCGATTCTTGTATGCAATCCACCAACTTGTACGATAAACTGATGATGACTGAGCGACCATTTTATTTCCATAAGTCCTTTGACCAGTTTCAAGTAAAAATTATCCGTTTTATTTTTCCCCATCTATTGTTGTTCGTCTTTTGGTTAACTTAAATGGTTTTAGTAATGGATTTGTACACGCTCATTGTTCGCAAGAAACAATGTATTTGGGCACAACGGAATGTAACTGAAATATGCTATTCAAATAAGCTACCTTGTTAGATCTTGAATAAAGTAATTTAAACATTAACTACTTTTATTAGTATGCACTTATAATAAAAACAAAAATAACATGGATAACATTTTGTCCTATGGATCGTCTACTAAGACGCTTTTGTACTTATAAGTTAGTGAATTGGCATTGTCATAAAAATGGCAGTTCATGGATTGGGATTGATCCTTCTCCAAAAGTTGTATCGTTCAACATAAGGATCATCAATCATTTTTGAATGTAAATTTAGGTCAAGAAAGCGAAGTGGAGAAAATCGACTGGTGCTTGGCTCGATTGGTAGCCAGATATCCGTCAGGCGCTTTCTTGCTGAAGTAAGGTAAGGTTTTCTGTAAAAAGATCAAGTTAGCTAGGTTGATGTTTGTACGCGAATTTGCATAACAATGAGGTATGCTTTTTAAGTATGTGCTTACCCATAAGTTGCAAAATTAGACCAGAGATTGGTCATAATTCGTGACATTTGCATTTCAGGATCGCCCTGTTGAAGACTCTCCCAATACAATGTATTATTGAACAAATAAATCAGTTCGTCCATGTGAGCTACCCCTGAAAAAGAAAAATGAATTTTAACACAAGAATTTTGTGTAAAAAAATAACAATTTACTATTGCTCAATCAAATTACCCCAATCTTTAGGATCTGCTCCAACCAACTGAACCATACTGTATCTTCCTTGGTAAGAGAATTGGTAGCCATAAACCGGCATTCCAGTAAATTTAGAATGATAGCGCATTGCTTCTAAACCACATTCTAGAAAATATCGGTCACCAATAATCTGAAATGTAAAAAATACAAATAAGCTCTATTTTTCTTAGTTCAGTTTTGACACAGCCACAGAGAAAATTGTAGTAGGTATTTTTATCACTTGCATTTGAAAAGTTATGCCTGTTTTCAAAGTTAAATGGCCTATTTCCCATATAAAAGTCCCAAACTTGTTGCGTTTTATTTCCCCCTAAAACTAAAAGAATTTCGCTGATTCTATCCCAGTCATCATTGATATCAGAGACCGTAGCGGGATCCTGAATCATGCCGGACACAAGCCAAGACAACTCATGAGTATTAAAACCAGTAATCCATGGAACCTTAGCAGCTCTACCTCTCCTATAAATATCCTCTGGCTTTTCAGTCAAAAATGCACCAGAATGGTAATGCTCCAAAGTTGGACCAAATACCACCAAAGGGAATACACTCCATTCTGCAAAAGTTAACTGTAGTGCTGCAAAGGCTTCTGCAGGAACATTTTGTAGGCATTTAATCATTTGCTGGGAGGACCTGGTAGTGCAGTTTAGGGCTTCAGCAACTTGGCTTGCTGTTCTTGGAGCGTTTTCAAGAATGCTCCAGTAGCAAAGCGCTGAGCCGCTTTCTGATATAGCTTTGTGAAATAGGCCGCGTGATAGAGGGGATAACATCAAAAGATGCACAGCACCAGCGCCTGATGATTGACCTGCAAACAAAAACAGATTTCCATTTCTGTCAGAAAATACCATTTCCAGTCATGCGTTATAACAAGTTGTTCCATAAAATTGTTTTGTGTACCAAAAAGCGTCACGGAATTAGCATCCCCACCAAAATTCCCGATGTTTTGCTGAACCCACTTTAAAGCGAGAACCTAGGAGCAAAAAAGCTGTGAGTGATTTGGACTGGCTGAACAATGTTTTATGCAAATTCCAACTTTTCTCACAAATAAACTTGAACTTGATCTTTACCATGTCTTTAAGAGCAGCATTGCCACTTGCAGCATCATCGCCAGTGCTCAGAAAGCCAATAATTCCCAAGCGAAAGTTGACCGTAATAAGGATAACATCCTCGTCAAGCAAGTTCCGAGGACCGTAAATGCTTCCAGACCTGGGGTAACATGATCGGTTCAAGATTTTACATTTACAATGCATACGTTTTAAAGGTATACTTTTTATAGAATAAAATCCACTAAAAATTACCCATAGAAAAATGCTCCTCCTAAAATAAGAGTAAACATCAATCATATCAAGTTACAAATAAGCTTCAAAATCAGTGCATACTCCTTATCATAAAGATACATTTCATACCATGAATGAAGACCATCACTGGAAGTTTTGCATCTGGATTATATGGACGTTGAGGAATCTAAAATATTTTGAACAATTATTCGTCGTCACATCGTCTTCAAAGAAGCATTCACAAGATTGCAAATGTCATAGTCTATTGGTATACCTGCATTTGCATTTACATATGTTGCATGCATATCTATAATAATAAAATACTTATAAATATGTGGATTCTACTTACATAAACATTTAGATACAAGCAATCCTCTTGCCTAACATTTAAAAAAATAATTAATTTTTTTATTATCTTTAAATGATTAATTGCTTCATTTTAAATTTCATGCAATTACCCATGAATTTCCATCTGTTGAACGAAATCCAGCTGAACACACTGTGGGCTTTCTGCAATGGCATCTCTGGTTCCATTCCAAGGTTTATTTCTAACTGGAGCCTATTTATTTATCAAATCAATTTTGTAATTACACTGCCTTAATGAATTTTACTCTACCAGTATTGCAGCTTGCAACTAATTTAATCACCTGAAACCGCAAACGACCTACAGGGGGCTGCGCAAATGGTACGGACTGAAATGCAGAAATCGGTCGTCCAGAGACAGTTGTCATTGTAAAACCTCTTAATGCCCCATCCCTTGTCATTACCACAGGATTGCCCTCAATTTTAGATTGGTTATATCTTCCCCAGTTGGGTCGCAATAATTCTGACCTGGCAGATGCATGAGGAATATTTTGTTTGTGGGCATGATAACTTTTATACCAAGGTTGCCCATAATGCGCACTTGACAAGGATATGCAAATTGTCAGTCCATATGTTATAGTTTCAAGCAACATGGCAGATAAGAGTCACAGTCACAACAAAACAACAATTTCACCGTTATTTTCATGAATATTCACTACACACGTCCAAATTCAGTCACTAAATGATTTAATTTTCTGTAAAAATTGTAAATATGTTTGATTTAACAAAATCAAGATTGTTGGAACAACTTGAAAAAGACGTCTGATTGTTAAAGTCGTAAAAATGATATCTAAATAATTTGCAATTTTAATTTAATACGAACTGGAATATTGAAAAACTCAACATGTAGGTGCCAACGTATGAAATGGAAAATTAACAGCCTAAACTTAATTTCCAGACCGGAAGCTTAAGTGATGAAGATAATGAAGGATATTCACATCTCTGCTGGAGATGTAATTAGCTACAGATTAATACCCACACTGACATACTCCAGCTATGCATGCCAAAATATAACCTTCTAAAATAGCACCTGTGAACTTCAGAGTACTCTATTTAGAGTATATTATATGCTTGTACGAGTTGCACATGTGCACACGTGGGAAATATTACAAACTTTAGACAACTGTGGATTTCAACTATCATACATCACACAGCAATTACAATTAGAAAATGATTAATGCTTGCTCTAGGCACATTAATGTGCAGTGCACATCTTTTGCATTGCATCAATATACTCAATTGAGAAAAATGCTGGAACCATTAAAAAATTTAAATGTGCTGAAACATGATTATGGTTTTATTATATATATTTTTTGATTAACTAACTGATAAAATCTTTTATATATTGCATAGTAAGTACATATGGATAAATATTGATTGATTCGGTAAGACTTTTCACATTGCTAAAAACTTGATTCTGTTCTAAATCGAGCTTCGTTTTTAATGCATCACAAGTTCATTATAATATATTAACGAATGAAGATATCTTTCATTAGAATGCAAACTTTTAATCGCGTAAATCAACATTTGATATGTTCAAACATGTGTAATTTAACTTTTATTGGTGTGGTTCAACAATACAAATGTTTATACGCATTCAATTAGAACTTTTCATGCAAAGCTTTGTTATTTAGGTTTTCTAAAATAATCCTTCCTCCAGAGATTAAAAGCTTATGGATTTAAGTGTTTATTTCTATAATTTGAAATTGGAATTTGGTAGCTAGTTAAATAATGTGATTAAGACTATTTTATTGCTGGCGTAACCCAGTATGTGAAGATCTTCAAAATGTGTTGTTTTGATCGGCGTTTGAATTTAAATTCAGGAAAATTTAGCAATAATATATAAAGAGATAAGGCTTCATTTTATTAAGTGCCAGAATGGTACTTTATAAGAATACTTGATGATTATATGGGATAAAAAGTCTGTCTGTCGGTCTGTCTGTCTGTCTGTCTGTCTGTCTGTCTGTCTGTCTGTCTGTCTGTATCCACGATATCTTCCAAAGGGCTCAACCGATTTACATGAAACTTGGTATA
>JAQFXM010002313.1:0-25494 GCA_034693345.1 Entomobrya multifasciata
TTCATCTCTAATTTTGTCTAACCATTTTGTTGCCAGAACTAGAATACCCGACAACCCCGAAGACAGGCGTAATCAAATTAACCCTTGAATGCACCCCTTCAAACATATTTTGCCAAGATGCCAAATCACGTAGATCACCGCTGCCATTACCACAACATAACAGCAGCATATACCACGCACATAAAGTATGTGATAAATAGCGTTAGCAGCTAAAATCTCATGTTGCGCTATCTAACAGCTAATTTTACGAAATTCTTATGCATGCTTGCGTTCTACGAAAGATGCTTCCGTTTTACACACATAGATGGATAATAAGTGTGAAGAGAGATGAAATCCACTTGTTTTACATTTTATACATGTTTAGCTATTTATATGACTGTATATGCGGTATATACATACATATGTGTATGATGTATACGTATGGCTGTATGTATGTAATGTATGAAGAATAGAAGACTGAAGACAAACTTATTCATCCGTTTTTGTCTCACAACCTATTATACATTGAAACAGTAATTTTTTAAAGTAAAAATATACAGTTTCCCATGAAACTACAAGATTCAGTCGCGGATATTGATCCTGTGTAAAATGCAAATGGGAATATGCAAAAATTGAAGTTGTAAAACGGAAATGATTTTCATGTTTTTTTTGTAGGTCGCCTTTCTGAAATCCCCTGTTGTCGTCGGGTCGCTATAAAAGTTTTTTTTACTTGTTTGTTTTATGAAACCGTTCCATTTTCCATACAGCACACACCAGCCACCAGCACAGAACGAGACGACACAACTACAACCGGTAACATGAGCACAGCACCTGGAGCCTCTCTCAACTTAACTCTCAACGAACAATTGGCTTCTTTCAGTTGAATATATTTGAAGACAAGAAGAAAGCCTGAGACTTTTTTTTCTCTGGCTGTTCCATCCACACCGCATTTTCCTGCCACTTGACTCTGGAGACTCTCTTCCACTTCTTTCTCTACTCCAGCATCATCTCGACTGGCTCTTAGACTCGTTCTTTGTCGTCCCGTTTTGTAGTGTACCAAAATGCCAGCGATAAATCACTTGAAGAAAACTAGCGAAAAAAAATGTGAAAACCTTCTCGCCTTTTTTTTCGCCATTTCTCTACAAACACACAAAAGACTTTTATTTTTTCTTGTTAAAAAATGGAACAGGCCCTTTTTCACATCCTTTTTTCCCACTGTGTATAAAAACTGTACTTGTAGTCATAAAATGTGAGCCGAGCGAGCCGGTAAACAAGGGAATTGGATAAAAAAATTCCATAATATTTTCTTTCTTTTTTGGCTGAGCAATGAAGCGGATCCCATTTTCATGTCGACGAGAGAGTCGAGTCGGCAGGAAAAATGGTTTCTATGGAAATTGTAGCCTTTTTCTTTTCTTGGCACACCAATTCTTTATATATACGCGTGTTATAATAAAAAAGCACAGGAGAAAATAAAATTGAGAACAGGAAAATATAAAGTTTTTGTATAAGAAAGCTTGTATGTATATTTTATACATATTTTATTATTTTGTCGTAATGAAATTATTTGCTTGTCTTAAATCCTATACGCCCCCGCCCCCACCACCACCGCAAGTTCTCCTGCAATCTTCAAAAGAGTCGAATAGGTTTTTGGTGCCGAAACATCCACCATAATAGTATTCCTCACATTTTCCAAGTTCAGGGGAATATGTCCAGCGGCGGAAGGAGGCTAAACAGGAAACACCTCCTGAGGGAAGAACGGGGGGTAGGGTACAAATGGAAGATGATGAGGTGGACAATTCTACATGTCAATAATAAATGACAATTTAAAAAAATGTTTCCTAAAATTATTAAACAATTAAAGGGTTAAGATTTTTTACTTGTGTTGCTTCCAGATTTGGAAAATTCTATTTTTGAAGATGATGATGGATATGAGCAGACATTGGAAATCAGAAGAATAACAAGGAGAAAAATAGACAGTAAAAACTTTCTTTTAGGTGCCATCATCAACTAACTTTAATTATTAAATAGTCTAAACTATTTAACGTGGAGAATTTTTAAAAAATCTTTTAATTTTTGTTGACTGTTCTCACCACACTATATTCACACATGCTTTACTATGTTAATCAAGCAAAAATTTGAATGAATTTTCTGAGCTGGATAGCAAAACAAGTCTTACATTTTACCTTGTTATGCTGTTATTTATAAAATTTCAATAATATTGCCAAATGTTTACCCAAATAAAATACCTATACATAAGTATATTCGGATAAATTAGTCGGTGTTACAAAAGAAGAAAAACAGGTTTACTCTCTCTAATCTATACTGGCCCATATTATTTCATTCAATCCCAAAAAGCGTAGTACACAGGTGGCCAACATATTTTACCATTACAAAACTTATCTCGAAATCTGTATCCACTTTATGTTCTAAAACTTAAAAAACGACAAGTTATAAAATGTCTATGTCTGGAAAAAAATCTCCCAAGAATTCCATATTTTCGTGGAAATTGGTACAAAAACACGATGAAAAGTTTCTCCGAACTTGTGAACAACTTTGTTTACATTTATTTCCTAAAATGTCTCAGGTAGCCCCAAACAAGAAAACACCCACTACCCACCCCAAAAAAAATCATCTTATTTGTCTCCTCCTCCTCCTCATCAGCAGCTGCAACATTCCATCGCATTATCATCGGCATCGCCATCACATCACATTTATACATTTTTTTTAGCACAAGACAAGACCAAAAGATGAGATTAAAAAGGAAAAGTAGGAAAACGGAGTCAAGTGTCACGAAGCAAAAGAGTAAAAAGAAAAGAGCAGACACGTCTCCTCTTCTTGTCCTTTTTTTCTCTTGAAACTTGAGAGCGTCTGTTCGTGACAAGACAAGTTGTTGTCCCAAGAAAAAAAAGTCCATACACAATAAAATGGCAATCTCTGCTTTTCCTCCTTTTTCCTAAACTATTCAACTCAAACCAAACCAACTTTTTTCACTTAAGAGACAATTTTTTCTTTTATTTTCTGACCAAAAAAAAGAAAGAAAGACTCTAGTCGTTATTTTATGTGTCGCTCTCCGCTGTTCTCTGTGCCCTGTGCTCAGTCAGTTCTGCTGTTATCCAGTTTTTTATGTAGATGTACACATTTTGTACATACATATATTATGCATTTTATATCTTTTTCAACTGAGGAGACAAGCTTATTATTAAACGATCTTACATGCATGCAAGAAGGAAGCATATGTTTCTCTGTATATCTTATTAAATATCTTATCACCGAGAAATGCCGACGAGAGAAACCAAGAGAAAACGACACCGCGACGAACCATCGAAGAGCAGCAGACAAAAATGCGAAATGAAAGTCAAGAGAAAAATGGAATGAGAATAGCTTTCTATCTACTTTACCAACCATACCAGCATCTTTCCATTCTCCATATATTATGTATATACACTTTTGTATATTATACATGTATACATGTTTTGTCTTGTCTGTGGGGAAAGTTTAATTTCAAAACTTTACTTGTACACTTTCTCTCTTTTGTGTAAAGATGCAATGCACTGATTGACCATCTGCTACCCTTTTGTCTTGTTCTCTAATTACCAATGCAGAGAAAAAAATTTATTATTCTACTTTTTTTATGTCATGTGGAGATTCCTATAAAAAATTCAAAAAAAAATCTTCCTTTGAAAATTTCTTTTCATTATCAAATGTAGTGAAAGCACAAGATAGCCACACAAACATTTCCCTTCTCACTCAACACCATTGCCTCAACCACCACCGCTTCTCTCTTTTAGTGCCTTGTTGACTGTGTATACTACTGTTATTCTTGTGGTGGCAGCGGTGGCGAAGATCATATTACCATCAGCATCAGATGAGCCATAGTACCATGCACAGCACATAGTAACTACTCCATGTGAATCTCCCCTCCAGGAAAAAAATAACAAACAAGTTGGCAAACTACACTCATCTTCTTCCCAAAAATCTTTCTCATATTCACACCACCATGCCACAAGTACATATACTATACATTTTCTCTTTTTTTCCACTACACACCATACCACCACCAACACAAAAATTACTTATAAAAACCTCTACGTAACAATATTATAGTATTCTTTATGATTGCGTATTCCATCCATTATCTTCATTAGTGGAGAAAAGTGGTTTCGTTTGGTTTTGCTTTGTGTCTTTTTTTTCTCCAATCATCACATCACATCGACATCACCCAATTTCTGATGCTGCCATGTCATGATGATGATGCCATGCTGTTATACATTGTACACAATATCTGTTATTTTATACAATGGAATGCATAACATGGGAAAGATGAAGCATAAAAATGATAATATTATTACTACACAATTTTTTTTCGGGGAAAAGGCAAGCTACACAAGGGAAAAAGCAAAGTGGAGAAAGTTTGCTGTCTGTCTGTCTCTCTCACTCTCTTTCTGATTATGTAACACATTTTTCCCTTCTTCTCACCAAAAAAAACCAAGGAAAACCACCACTTTACTTTTCACTGTTATCTTGCCAGCATGCAATGCATGCATGCTTTTCTCTCTCTCTCTTTATATACCAATTTTTTCTATAAAACACACTATAAAAAAAGACTACATCCAAAATATAATACTTATATTTTTTTTACTATTATTGAATAAGAGTAGATTTTACATGCTTTTTTTGGTGTTCACTTCTGGAAAGGGAGACAATAGCCATGTACATTTGTTACACTAATAATATATTTATTGTAACATTTATTGCTTTTTTATCATTTCCCATATATCACCATAACCCATTTCCCTTAAAAAGTTGTCTGCTGCTGATGTGATAATAGTAGACAAGCACCCACAAAAAATATATTACAGTGATCAGGTGTCAAGGTGGCAAAATAAAATATACTTTTTAAAGATTTTTCTTTCTTTTTTTGGTGTCTAAAAAAGGGAAAAATGGATGATGATGAAGAGCAAAAACATTTAAATAAACTGTATGAATGAAAGAAAGAAGAAAAATTTATGAGTGAAGGAATTTTTTTTGTGAAAGTGTGTGCGTGAGTGAGTGCGAGAATGTGTTTGTGAATTGAATGTAAGCTAAAATAGGAAAGTATCAAGATCATCATGATCATCATCACCACGGCAACCATTTATTATTAGGGCTTCCTTCGCTATTCACGAGCTATCCGCCTATCTAATCTATTATCCGGCTTGGCTCTTCATGTTCACTGTTATATGCCATCTCGTCTTCCGTCGTCGCCGTCGTCGTCGATAAAAAAGGAGGAAAATGTGTGAATGTGAACATTACCGTGAAGTTTTTTATGCATAGGTATACATGTTGGAAAGATAATTAATTAGTGGAATGGTAAACTAGTGTGATTTTTATGGGGAAAGTAATTTTTTCCAAAGGAATAGACAGGACAAGAAGGTGGGTTGTTAAAAAGAGGCCTTTTCTTGTG
This sequence comes from Entomobrya multifasciata, assembly GCA_034693345.1. Lineage (NCBI taxonomy): Eukaryota > Metazoa > Arthropoda > Collembola > Entomobryomorpha > Entomobryidae > Entomobrya > Entomobrya multifasciata. Next base: position 5,423 of record JAQFXM010002313.1, read on the forward strand.
TAAAAGTGACTAGTGACTTGTTGAGAGAGAAAGGGCAAAAATCAAGCTGGTTCTTGTGCCGTGCCCTTTTTTGTTGAAAGTCTCATAATTTGGATGAATGTCGGCTAAGGTGGAAGTGAAAGTAAGTTAAGTTAAATTTGTTTGAGTGTGTGTGTGCATGTTGAGTGGAAAGTAAAACGCTGGATAAAATAATGAGGAGGCATGCCACCCCGAAGAAGCTGTACAACAGGCGTCACATCATCAGCAGCAGCGTTAAGTGCCCTCCTCATTCCCAACGAAGTAAGTCCTTTGAGATCCTCTAAAAGAAATTGTTGGACTACCGTCATCGGTGGACTTGTCATTTTTTCCTATTCCTCCACATCATCATCATCAGCGCGACCAGGATATCCCCACAGCTCTCATCGTCCAGCAAGTTGTCAATTTCTCTGTGTATCTATTAGCATTTCTGTTGTTGTCAAATGTGCATGGCCCCTCCAGGAGCAGTATGCTTGTTCTAAGGAGCAAACGACCACCTCCAAGGTATCTTGTGAAACTGAAACCCACTCCAAACTCAACATCTCCAGCGTCATTCGTCAGCGTCAACATCCCAACTCCCCAATCAACAAGATTATGAGTCTTCACCATCATCATCATCACCAGCCATCATCAACATCATCACAACAGCAGCAGCCACCAACAACGACATCCGTTTCCACAACCACAACCACCGGTCAACTCAGGTCATCCTCCACGTCGCCGACCCACCATCATCATCAACATCATCAGCAGCAAACTCGCTACTTTACTCAGCGTCAACCGCTTCACCACCAGCATCATCATCACCATCAGCAGCAGTTCCACTTTTTACCACCCCGTCCACCTTCCACCACATCCAGTGGAAGTGTTAGCACCTGCGGCTTCCCAGACGATCTCCCAGATGATCTTCCCTTGCCGCCGCCCACTCCTCAAGAGCCCCCAGGTACCACCACAACTTCAGCTGGTGGTCCCACAAGTTCTACTTCCGGTTTGTACACTTTCCATCCAGCACACCACTCTTTGCTCTACCACCGGCATACATCTCCCCATTTCCCTCCACAACATCATCACCTCCATCACCAGCACTACTCCATCCCTCCACCTTCTTCCTCTCACCATCATCCCCCTCACCACTCTTCATCTTCTCATCATCCTCACCGTCATGGTATTCAGCCTTCAGCTTCTGAACAGCTTCACTTGGGAACTGCAAGCGGGGGAGGCAGCAGTGTGGGCGGAAGTAGGGCAGCTAGTAGACAGACATATACAGGAGGAGAGGAGGACGACGACGATCACCCTCGGGGGGATGAAGGATTGGGTGCGACAGAGGATGACAATCTCTTATTGGTTGATAACAGTGTTGGTGTTCAGGACGCTGTGTACTTGGATCCCGTCACTACAGACAACTTCCTGACAAATGTGGTGCAGCGTTTCAAGCGTGACTTTATTTACACTTATGTGGGCGAGGGAACGCTGCTCGTTTCTGTCAATCCATACAAGCCGCTCAGCATTTTCTCGCCACGTGTTAAAGCTGCCTACAGAAATATTTCAAATCCTTTTCAGTTGCCTCCGCACATGTAAAAAAAACTTAATGGATGCATACAAATATCTTTAATTCGTCTATTTTACCAAGCAATTACTCTCTTTATCTTTCAATTTAGATATGGCCAACTGTGCCTAATTCTCCAGAGGAATACCTCATCGCTGGAGCGCACTCAGACGCTTCTTTTGACTGGGGAAAGTGGGTCGGGAAAGTCCACAAATCTTAGCTATTTGCTTGACTTCCTGGCTACAAAACAGGAACCTCATCAAAATCATCATCATCACCATCAGCAGCCTTGTCGAAGTCGTCGCAATAGTGGCAGGTCCACGGGGGGAGGTGGAGGAGGTGCCGCCGCATCCACAAAGGCCGGCAGTTATTACCTGTCCACAGGCTCTCTTCACCGTCATCACCATTACTCAGGTAACCTTGGAAAATATCTAATGTTTCCCAAAAATTCATGTGCAGCATTTAAAATTCCGGCCATTTTAATCCATTCAGGTGGTTCCGGCCGTGCCAGCTCATTAAGCCTTAGTGCCCCCTCAGCAGCAGGTGGAGGTGTAGCTACCACCTCCAGCGCCTACTCACTGCCCAATCTCGCCCTCTCCTTACTCCAGGGCAACTTCCTGTTGAATGCCTTTGGCAATTGCAAAACACCAAAAAACTGGGACGCCTCCCGTTTCGGTAAACTTGCCCAGTTGCAAATTGACTTTCTCGGAAATGTATGCGGGGGCCGGATAATCACATACCAATTGGAAAAATGGCGGGTTCAAGGACCAATCGGTGGAATCGGCGACTATGAGCGTAATTTTCACATTTTCTACATTCTCCTCGCTGGCGCCGACTCCACAACACTTAAAAGCCTTCGACTGACCCGAAATCTTGAAAATTATGCAATGCTTAATGTTAAAAATCACTCAAGTTTTCTTAACGCCAGTCAAACTACTACTCCTTCAGCACCGTTCTGTCCTCATGACCACTACTACAACATGAAGGGTGCTTCTTCTTCTACCTCCTCCGCAGGAACCTCTTATTACGAAGGATGTTTCCAGCTTGTTAAAACCACACTGTCATCTCTGCTTCCCTCCACATCGCAAATTAATTCGGATCACGTGTTCCGAATGCTTGCCGCTATACTCAAGCTTAATAACCTTGTATTCGCCCCTGTCGCCAATATTGACGGCACTGAAGGCTGTGACGTGACCAATGAGCAAGGTAACAAAAATTTAAAATCCTAAAACTTTATAACACTTAATTTCAGAGCTGTTTGTCATGATTCATTTATTTAAATTTTAGATTTAAATGATCTTGGAATGCTTTTACAAATAATGCCGGGCTCTATAATATCTGGAAGTCACCAGCCTGTCTCCTCCCCATCAACCCCAAACAATGGGAACAATAACAACAATCACATTCTAGGCAACAATCACCACCACCCCCTCAAAACCATTTTGACAACAAGACGCGTGTCAAGAACCGATGGATCCATAGCAAATATCGAACTAACGGCAAGTGAGTCATCATCCCTCCGCAATGCATTAACCGTGAGCCTCTACAACCGTCTATTCTCTTGGCTCACCAAGCAAATCAATGTAAAGCCCCCTGCCCCATCAAGTTCAGGAGGTGGCGGTGGGGGAACCAACGGCACCTCCAAACACAACTTGCTCAACATTGTCGACTTTTATGGCTTCGAAGTGTTTCAGACCAACAGCCTCGAGCAGTTCCTTATCAATTTTACCAACGAAAAGATTCAGTTTGTCCTTGCAGACATGCGTCTTCGCATGCTCCAAGAGGAATTTGTCCGGGATGGCCTTGAATGGATAACAATAGACACCGCAGTGGGAGGTCCAGCCTCCACAGGAAGTAGCTCTGCAACAGCAACAACCTCCTCTGCTCCATCAGGAAAGCTTATTGACTTGGTTGAGGAAAACTGTCACGGTCTCCTCAGTATTTTCGCTAATTGTGCTAATGACCACGAGTTGGAACGCCAGTTCTCTCGAAGATTCTCACCAAGGGATCAAGAAAAGGAAAATTCCTCAACCTCACCTTGTCAAAAGGCATCCCCGCCTCCTGCCCCCTCCACGACCTCCTCCAATTCCAATCTCCTGATGGAATACCTTCACCAGTCTTTTCGCCTTCGCCACTGGGCCGGACCCGTGGTTTACTCTACCCGTCATTTTGCCACAAAAAACCGGGATAACCTACCTCCTCACTTACCTCATCAGTTATACACTTGGACAGCTGATCCCCTAGTCCGTTCCCTCTTTTCTCACGACGGAAGAACACCTCCATCTCCAATGGACATTTCCTCCACATCCAGCGCCCGTCTATTAGCCACCTCCAACATGGAGCTAAGTCTTCGTAACCTTTTCCAGAAATGCTCAGGAGGTACATCAAAGCCTAGTCACCACCGCATCTACTATATCCGCTGCCTCAAACCCAATGAACTAAGTCAACCGGAAGTTTGCGAATCCGCTCTGCTCAAACACCAAGTGCGTTACCATCGCCTTATCGACTTTGTACGCGTGTACAGGGATGGATTCACTTATAACCTGGGCGCATTTGAGTTCCTTGAAAGATACAAGCTGTTGAGCCTCAACACCTGGCCAAATTGGAGACATCCACAAGAAATCCGGTTGGGAATCCAAGTGCTCATGAAGGATCTTCAAATGAAGGAGGGCCTAGACTGGTGCTTCGGTGGAGGTTCCTCCGCCTCAGGAACTTTACTTCATCACCATCATCATCTCCCGTCAACCTCCTCCGGGGAAACTTTAAAAGTTTACCTGAAAGGTCAACGGATTCTCAGTGAGTTAGAGGATTTTCGTAGAGAAAGGCTTGATGACCTAGCACTTCTCATTCAAAAGGTGTGGAAGGGTTATAGAGATTGGAATAGATGGAACAGGATGAGAACAGCCCATCAAATAATTTGCCGTGCATGGAAGAGCTACCTTCTATGCAAACGGAAGGAACAGCGAAAACTTTGGAAACAGATGAAACACGCGGTGAGGTTGATTCAACAGCGATATATTCTCTGGAAAAGGAGACTATTTCTTAGACAACTAATTCTTCAAGTTCGTGCGGAGCTACAAGCTATTCAAGGTGCGGGAGGCGGGGGTGTTGGAGGTGGGATTGGGACACTACCTTTGCCACCTGCTAGCGGAGGTATGCTCAGTCCCATAAGCAAAGATTGGCCTTATCCACCCAGCTACCTGGAGGAAGCGAGTTACCACCTTAAACGTGTCTTTCATCGATGGAGGGTAAGATTAATATTTTGATGAAGTCAAGATTTATAAAAAAATATATATAGTTAAACATTATTTATCTTTTATAAATTTATTTAGTGTCGACTGTACCGATCCCGGTTTAATGAAATGGAGCGCGCCAAAATGGCGGAAAAGGTAACAGCCAGCTTACTATTTAAAGATAAGAAGAGTTCCTACTCGCGCAGCATCTCCCATCCTTTCCTTGGCGACTATATTCGTCTTCGTCAAAATAGTCAATGGAGACGGACTACAGTAATGATGATGCTTCAAGCTGTCACCCATTCCCAACAATTGCCTCACGTTCCCAGCACTGCTTCCGCGGCAGTAGCCCAAGCTTTAGAGGATGCGGCTCGTACAGCTGCCCAACTGGAGGAGTCTGTGGATCCTTCAAGTGCTCTTTCAGGGAAAAAAGTGCTGCTGCCTTCACAACAACTCCAAATAGTTTTTGCCGACTTAATTAATAAAATAACTAGGTCGAGTGGGAAATTTCTGCCTATTGTTCTCGTGGTGACGACCACCCAAATAATGATCCTGGATCCACGAACGCTTAATATCAAATACAAAATACCTGCAGCAGAAATTTGGCGATTGTCTATGAGTCCTTATGGGGATGACATTTGTGTGCTTCATTTACAACATCCTGGAAGAGTTGGGGGAAGTGGAGGGGGTGGGCTTCCAGGATCTGTGCTAGGTCCTGGGGAGCAGGGCAACTTGTTTGGGGGAATGCTATCGGATGATGATGATGCTTACTACCAATTTGGGGATGAGCCAAGTCCAACGGGGAATTTTGGTGCGGGTGGATGCGTGTGTAGCTCAGGTAACACGGGTGGAGGCGGTGGTGGTGGAAGTGGATTTGGAGGAGGGGGTGGTTACTACACTTCTGGTGGTGGAGGAGAAAGTCCGCAAGGTAGTCAACAACAACATCAGTGTCAACCGGGAAGTGGGGGTTGTGGCCTTTTTGGCGGTGGCGGAGACAGTGATAGTGGACATTATGCTACCTCAGAGGTCGTCAAACTGACCAAGGGAGATTTGGTGCTGCACACTTGTCATCTGATTGAAATGATCACAAAAATATATTTGGTGGTGAAGAATGCGACGGGAAAGGGACCCGAAATAGTTATCAACAATGAGTAAGTTTAAAGATTTTATTTCTCTAAAAAATAAATTAGCTTTCACATTAGCTTTCACATTAATTTCATAAATAAATTATCATTTCCCCCCAGGTTTCCTGCTGTTTTCAATAACCAGCGTGTACAGTTGTGCTTCCGCTACTCCAAATCCTGTCCTCCTCAGCCAACGCCAGGTTCAAAATCCAAAGGGAACCAACATATTCCAACAACAGTAGCTGTTACAAGTGGGGACTCTGCCGAAAATCGAGCACAGTTAACAAGGTCACCTCCTCCAGCACCTCTTGTCATACTACCAGATGGCCCTTGTCCTATTCCGCCTCCCCCACCACCTGCAGTACCTCATGGTAACCCCAACAACAACACCAACACCGCCAACTGCTCAGTGCCTCCACTCCCAACCCCTTTGCCGCCCTCCACATCCAAAGAGGAGCCTGTTATCCCACCAAGTCAGATTAAAATTACACGGAAAAAATCCACAAGAATGGAGTTCCTCATTGGACATTCCTAGTAGTCGGTCAAGACTAAAAACATAATTTTGTCCAAAAAAATTCATTACAAAAAAATATAGCTTTCCAACTTATTACAATAGCTCATCCATGAAAATAAAATCCAAACAATTTTATCCTCTTCTTCAAAAAGTGCCAAGATTAAAATATCTAAAAATACAGAACAAAACAGCCAATTTAAATAACAAAATATTTAGTTTCAAAAACCTTTCTAAGAATTATTCCTATCTGCTAAGTAGTAGGAATAAAAAAATGAAAAAAATTGCTAATGACGATGAGAACGGGTACGTTTAGCTTAAATCAAGATGTATAAAAATTATGTTTAAATTGTTTTAATGATAGTTACCGTTGCAAGTAGCAACCACACAAGTGCGTCAATAAATAGAAAGCAGAGGAATGGGTGAAATGAGAGAAAGGAACAGTAAAATGACAAAAAAATATTGTTACCACGACAACATCGACTTGAAAATGTATATATGCCTATGCGAGTGTAAATCTTAATAAAAACTGTGTAAATATTATAATTAGGGAGATTACAGTTTTAGTTGTCATTTACGACAGAGTGAAGCAATAATGAAGAAAAAAATTATATTTCCAGAAGAAAGTAATGAGTTGTTTAACAAAGTCAAAAACCAATAGTGTGTTGTTTAGCTTAAGGAAGTCAACAAAGTGAAATTACTAACTATAAATTTTAGGGCATAAGCAACAAGTGTAAAAAAAGAAGATAATTTTAGGGCATAAGGGACTAATACATTGTTGACTTGAAGCAGACTGTTTTATACCAGTCTATGTTCAGTTTGTGAAAGTCATAAATCCAGGGATATTAACTACACTATAATAACAACCCATCCAATAAAAAAATAGTTTCCAAATTTGCCAATTTCCAAGAAAAAAAACTAATCAGATATATAGATAAAATAGCTGAATATAAACTAAACTTAACATTTTACTTGTACAGGAATATTTAATTGATTTTTATTATGGATTTAAATCTTTAAATAATTTATAAAATTATAAATCGTTCACTTAATTTTTCTAAATGACAAATTGAAGTAAAAAAGTCAAAATGATTAAATTGTTATTTAATTTAGTATAATTACTTAATACACAATCAAAATCAGATACACACAACAATGGTGTTTTAACTATTAAATTTTCAAAGGGATTAAATATTATGTAATCATATAACTAATGTAACAAAAAGGTCTATAACGGCCAGAGATAACCATGCTGTTCGAGATGATATGTACATTCAAGGTCACGTTATCAAATTAAGTTCTTAAGATGATAATAATAATTTATTAAGTTAATTGGTTCAATATGTTTACACCTCATATAAATAAATATATATATGCCGATGCGAGATGATGATATGATAACAATGACAAGCCATATGAATAACTAACTTTTAATGCTGATAATTTCATAAGGTTATGTTGCTAGGCTAAATTTACTAAATAAAATATGAACTATGACAACAACTAAAAGAAATTATTACTAAAAATTAGTATTCTACTAAATATGTAACTGTTAATAAAAAATAATGAGTGAGAAAACTAATCAAAAGTGAATAAAGGCAATCCCCATTTTGTAGTCTACTACGACACGACGAAAACTACAAATTTACGTGCTAAATTCATTTCGAAAATGATTTATTAGAAAAATTTGCTCAGCGTATGTTAAATTCTCATAATATTCTTTATTCATCTTTTATTTCAAGTCAGTTATAATTATATTAAAGGTAGTTTTACCATTTTTTTCATATACAATATGTCACTCCGCAATAACAATGTGTATATACTCTATATATTCTTACGACTATAAATGAACATTTTTTTCTTTTTATTGCCGAAAACAATTTTTGTCAATTTCAAATTTAATTGGTTAGTTAATTTGATTGGCATTGCATTGATGATTTTGTTATTGTTTATTTTGCAACAAAATATTTCTTATTACCACTTGAGATTTATTTCTTTTTCTCTAAAAAATAATTCATTTTCCATTTATTTTTTCGTCTCTATTTTTTAAGTTTATTCACACAAATATTTATTTTTTTAGTCTTTTTTTGTGTTAAATTTAAACTACTTTCTTCCCCCGTTCATTTTTTAAAATATAACGCACCGTTGTTTTCAAAAGGGAATATTTTTTCTGTTTCATTTTGGCATCCTGCACCTTACTATATTAGCACAACAAGCTGTATTAGGAGTAATTTCGTTTACTATGGCAACCCCAATAAAATAGAATGTGTGCTTATCGATGATAAATCGCGATGTGAGCTGTTTCCTATGTTTATCATCAAAACGAAAAAAAAATCAGGCAGTTATTTGAAGAGACGCCTTAAAAACACCACAGAACACTTTTTGATGGCTAAAATCTATCTACAACTGTCTCTATGGAAACAATATATATTCTCTACATATTTTCATGGAGTTTCCCATAATAATATTGATTGAATCACTAAAAAATGCACAGATTGTGTAATTACTTTTTTAACAATTTCTTGTACTGTAGAACTAACTCATTAACTAACTAGTTACGTATATATTTTTCCACACCTTTCACTTCGTTGCTTTTAAAGTTTGTCTGTGGCTTTTTAGTTGCCACAAAGAAAAACCAACAAGAAAAATCGTCCTAAAACTTTTTTAAAGCATATATTTTTTCTGTCTAGTTAAAGCTTTTATTTTACTAAATGAGTAGTGTTGATTTGATAATTGATTGATTTATTTAGTTAAATTGCTGCCTAGACAACTACTATTTAAACTGGGGCAATAGGAGACCAAACTTGGACTCAATACCACTCAAAATAGGTAAGGCCACTTCAAAACCACCAATGTGATCTGGATTGAGCGACTTCTGCTCGGGGGCCACACCTGTCGCCGGTATATTCAACTCTGAGCCAGCAGGTCGCCTATTAAAAATACGAAACATATTTTTAAAATCGATCCCAATTCAATACAAAATATAAATTCATATATTTAAATGAGTGATTAACTTACGTTCCCCCAAAGTCGACATAAAACAATCTCTGTAATATTTCATAAGTTACGAGTGTCACACCAAATTGCGGACTACTTCTGAACACTCTTGCCCCCGCCCCCTTCCAAAACGCTCTACCTCCCTCTTCCTTCCAAATCTTTTTGGCTGCATCCAATACCCCAGAATACGTTGTCTGACCAGCTCTCGCAGCAACTTGTAATCTTGTCTTGATTACATCAGCCGGAGTCACCAAACTGGCTGCGGGCACACCCGCAATTGCTCCTGCCGCCAGCAACGACAATGGATGATTATATCCATTTTCATCTTGTAGCGCCACCTTAGCGTGAGCATATCCCGGGAAATAAATGGCAGAAAACGGGATATCCCTAAGGAAACAAGCTTTGGCTCCTTTATAAAGTCCAAAGAATCCCAATTCCTTGACAACACTCCAAGCACTTATCTTCGCACTGGATGCAATTTCTCCGGCCACCTGCAACCTAATTTTGACAATTTCCAGAGGATTTGTAAAAATAACCTGTGAGCCTCCAGCGCACGCACCAGCAACCGCTTCCGCCCATGGAGCTATTTTTTTGGTTTTGGGGTCCATCAGCTTATCCCTCATCAAGTCATTAACCGTCAGCTTGATAGCCTTTTCTGGAGCAACTCCAATAAGTTGTGGGACCAGACCTCTGTACAGCCCTGTAAATCCCTCGTGCCTGATAACCTTCTTGAAACAGTCAGCACTCGACCTATACATCAACTCCCCCTCAAAACTTCCACTTCTCTGATTCTGCATCCTTGTCTTGACCAAATCAATAGGATAAACTGCTGTGGCTCCCACAGCTCCAGCAATACTTCCCAGCGTAAACCTGTAAACACTCTCAAGCACCTGAACAAACACACCTCGATCCTCTGGCTTGTCTACTGCTTTGAGGTCTGTAAGTCTCCTCGTTATTTGCTTAAAATATTGCTCTGGTGCGATAGCCTGAAGGTCCATATACTGAATTCGGCCAGTTTGATGAAGCAGGTCACAAAGTTGAAAGAGGATGTCTACCTCCAGTGGGGTAATTTGACTCATCATTTGAGCCGAATGAAGAAATTCTTCTTTGGTCACCTCCGTCCCTCTTGACCCTTGTGTGGCGTTCAAGTAAATTTTCTTGACCAACTCCATGTTATTTAAGAGACTGTTAAAAGCCATGAAAAATGGGAAGGAAACACGATGGGTATGTGCCAAAGCTATTATATTCTCAGAGACTTCTTTAGTTAACAGATGTTGTTTGATTTGGGTCATAATTTGGTAAAAGTCGAGAGCCGAGATGTAACCACTTCCATTCGTGTCATAGCGTCGAAACGCCTCCACTGCGTATTCTTCGTGAAAGTCGTGAAGAAACTGGGAAAACTCGGCGTACGTCACAACACGGTTCTTGTTCTTTCCAAAGTATAACTTTACAAAGCCGCCGTTGAGGTCAAAGGGTATACGCTGGTGAAGCACGGTCTCTTTTATCACCTCTTGAAACTCGTCAAATGTGACAAGACCGGTACCCTTGGTGTCAAAAAGTTGGAAGGCGATTTGGTATAACGCGTCGGGTAGACAGAGAAGACCTTCGAAGGCTTGGAACTCGGGAAATGAAATGAGTTCATCTTTGCTTGTGTCGATAATGCCGGCAAGGAGCTTGACCGATTTTGGGTTGAAGTTTGGATGGGGGTACAATCCCAGATATTTACGGATTAGGTCATCAGGGGTCATGTACCTTTCACCTTCCACTTCCACGGAGGCATATTTATTGAAAATGGACTGGAGCTTTTCAGTGTTGGCGCGTTTCAGATAGCCAGGTCCCTAGGTAAAAATAAATACAACTTAATTAGTGATTTAATAGTTAATTATAATTTAATGTTTGGTGGTGTTAAGTTAAGAAAATGTGGTGTTATTTTAAAGAAAGAAAAAAACAGATGAGAAGCGAAAAGAAAAAGAAAATATAAAAAAAACCTCGATGGCGGAAAGTCCCCCAATGAGACCTTTGCCCTTTTGACCTTGACATTCCACGGTTTTTAGGGGACTCAGTAGGGATAACGAAAGACGGCTGGTTTGATGATGGAGACGGTGAAGATAATTCCTGAAGAGGCTAGGAGTACTGCGGTGCTGTTGTTGGGGATGGGGGGATGAGGTGGAGGACTGGTGGTTATCATTACATGACAACTTTTCTGTGGAGGGGGAGGATGAGGGGCAAGGCAACAAGCAAGGTTCAAAATCATTCTAAAAAATTCGTCAACGGACGGATATTAGTTTAAAAAAATAAGAATTATAATCAAAACACGAAAAATAACGTATAATAGCTTTGAGGGTGGTAAATTAATTGGATTTTAACTGCCAAAAAATTAGCACTCTCATTCAACAAAAAGTAACTCTTTAAAATGGTATAAAACTGGAAAGAAAATTTGTATTAAATCAAGTAATTTCACTTACAAAGTAGTCAGAACCGGGAGCCGGATCAGCAAGTTTCTTGCCAGCAGCACCGCCTTCCTTTTTCGTCATTTTTAAAGCTTTAAATGTATTTTTTAACTTATATTACAGTTGGAAGATTCACCTAACGGTAAAATTTAAAACCCTTTAATAATCTTAAAAATAAATCCCGCCCCTGAAAAGTCTTTAAATTTGCATTACTTAATGAGCCCCTTAGATAATTATTATTTAATCATAAAATCATTTAACTATTTCACTATTTAACAACTTCACAACCAAATAATGCCAAAGATATTTTACTAGTTATCTTTAAAGGAACTATACCAGCAAATCACAATTAAACCACCTTCTAGATATATAACTATTTAATATAAGCAATTTAATTGGTCACTATACGTCACTTAATTAACTATTCTCTATAATTGAAACTTTTATGGTGCTCCTAATATTTATTTATTCTCCCCGAACACCTGGGCTTCAAAAATTGATGACCTTTGCTGACCTGGCCTGCCTCACCTTATTTTAACCCTTTCCTCCAATGTCCAAGAAAACTAATCAAATGAGTAGTCCAGGGGGGCTAATAATCCAATCCACTTCACAAAATATTGCCAAAAAAAATTTAACTTATTTATCCCCCTACCCCTCCTTTAAATACCTATCTCCTGTTTAATAACTACTTTAATGCTAATTTTAAAGATATCTTGGCTAATTGGATATTAATGGGATGGATATGATATGATGATGGATGGCAGGCCGTGTCCGGAGAGAGATGGAAAAGTTATATTTTTTTTGATAATGGTGAGGAGATTTGTGCACGAGCAATCCAGCTGACCTCGATACACACACACTCGCTTCGCACGTTCTTCACAAAATTCACAATAACAAGCTTGTTTGCAACCAAAAGAAAATAGCACCACACGACGGCACCACCATATATTATGCAAACTCCACACTGTATCTGGTATCCCATTTTTACATGGTAACCATATAGTGTGGCCGTGGCCAACGTAGCCAAAAAAATGACAAAATGTAGTACATCTTCTTCAAGTACACTTATCTTCTTTTGATGATGGTTGATATGATAGGCTTTGTTGGCTTTCGCTTGAATGTTGAATTCCTAAAAACTATCATGTGACTCATATGACCAGCGACATTTTTTCTTCCAAGAATCATAAGAACAATAGGTTTGGTAAAAAAACAATCAAATTTTTTAAATGATTTTTTTTATTGACGATTCTCTTTTTATACACAATTCATTTACTTTTTAAACCTGGCTTAACATAATTTAATATTACATGCACATTATAATGATAATAGTTGTAAATCGTTTAAATCCTAGGATTACTTTTTATATACTAAAGTTTTTGATTAGGTTTTTTGATGGTTTGTTGCTTGTAGCTAACAGTTAGTGAACTAATTTTTAAGAAATCTGCTGAAGGTTTCTTGTGTACTTGTAATATAGGCTCTCGGATTAACTTTTAAAATGAAGATTTTTTTGTGGGTAAAGTGGTAAGTACCTTTTTACTAATTGTTATAAAATTTACTAAATTACTGCAAATTTTTCTAAAGATTATTCAATCAAATTTCAAACAAACAAATTTCAATCTGGCTACAAGCAGGATAATTTTCTCTGAATTTAGATTCTTCAAAACTTTGATTTGATTGCTGTAAACTTATAATCTACCACCGCGTTTAGGAGAAACTGACATTTAGTAAATGTAACAAAAAAACAAAAACAAAATGTAACAAACAAACAAGAAAAAAAGCTCTGTGATTTTTTTTTCACATAATTTAATCAGAGAGTTAAATTAGGTAATGTATTCTTGAATGAATAGTAAACAAAAAATCTAACCACTAAACAGACTTAATTTTCTCTTCTTCAAATCAAATCAACCAGCCAACAAAAAATTTCTTTCTCATATTTTTTACCAAAGATAACTTAAATAACTTGACCTAATTACAATTAAATTCGAGATAATAATAGTTACAAAAAAAATCAATCAAAACGACAGTGCCTTTGCCATAGCATGCTAATTTTACAATACTACCACATTTTCTCATTTTTAACTAATCGTTCATTTTACTAACTATTCAAATACGCCGAAATATTTTTTATACATTATATTTTTACACACGAGCTAATATAAGTCTATGTATATTTATAACAGATTGCATAAGTTAACTTTGGACATACAAGTCCCAAAAAAGCCTTTTCATGTCAAAAAAAATTGTTGAAATTTTTTCTTCTTTAAAAAATTATAGAGAGAAAATTAGAAGAAGAAAAAACACTCGTTTCCATGGAGACCACAAAAGGTAAAAGGTAGGTATGTAGATATTATATTTTTAGTAGTATTCTTGTCCTTAAATGCATCCATGATATATTATGTTGAAGGGCAGGGAGTAATATGGTACTATAATTGTTTACTATTCTACTCTAATTTTGCTTGATTCTCTTGCGCGGTGGTCCAATGGGTGGTATTTGCTGGGTTGCCAGCGCTCGAAACGCTTCAGCGATCAGGTGCGGATGAGAGTGGACCATTGACTTCCAGCCCATCGTCTCCATCACTTCGGTAGCGTGACTGTGTTTCAAAAAAAATACAAAAAATTAGTTAATTAACCCTCTCAAATTAGAGTATAAATTGATATTAAGAAAAAGAGTTTTACGCACATGTTAATAAAGTCGATAGCCTGAGCCTTAAGTTGATCCGCAGAGTGGAGATCAGCAAGAATGAGAACCTCTGCAGCATTCTCGACACTGAGACCCGAGCAGAGCGCCTCCTCACACATGACTTTCAACCTCTCCAAAGCATACTTGTCTGCAGCGGCTAACAAGTCATCAGCCATTTTTTCCAGGTTATTCGACTTGCCAGTGTAAATGAATCGGAGCATTTCCTTTAGCACGTCTGCGTCTACATCTGTAATTTCTACACGGTTGTGTTTCCTTTCTTCCATTTCGTGCTCGAACATTGCGGCAAATACGGGACTGCGGGCGGCTAGCACTGCTTTGTGTGCTTGGTACTCTTTCCCCGCCACGGCGAGAGTTACGTCGGAGAAACGTTGGGACTCGAATAGCAAACCTAAATCATCACTTAATCGACACTCGGGAACCTTAAACTGAACGGCATTGGATTGACCGGAAATGTTGACAGAGTCTGCGACCACGCTCACTTCACAAAATATGGTGAGTTTGTCGTCGGGCAGGAGACCGTTGGCTTCGTCCAGGAGGAAATCCCGGCGAATGAACTTTTTGAAGCCCCAGTCTTTCCCTTGCACGAAGCGGTAGGCTCGTTGGCTTTCCATTGCTTTCGTCTCTTCACGCTTGGCATTCAAAATACTAAATTTGAACTTGGCCCGCACCTCCGACTTGTTGCAACTGACAAGGAGAAGGTAAAGACTTAGGTAGTCCTTGGACTCTTCGTCCAGACCCTTTGGATTCACCCTACAAATGAAAATCAATCATTAGAACGTGCACAACTTTTCACAGTGAACTGAGCAAAACCAAACCAATTAAAGGATATACTCACCTGAGACACCATTTTAGTTTATCATTAGCCCCGGCTGAGAACGTCGATGACTTGAGAACCTCTCCCATTTCCTCTCGACAAAAACTAAAGTTATTGATAGTCCACATGTAGCTAAACTTAACAACTTTCACCTGAAAATCAACAAGTGCAAAATATTTAGCATATTGAAAACCTAATTATTACGTTGTTAACCATTCTAACTTAATGGACATACCTGCGTGTAGCACCAGTTTTCAGCTACTGGCGTGGGAGCATCTGGTGGCGGAGGGGATGCCACCCGACTTGTGTTCCCCACCGAATTACTGCTCGCATTATTGCCACTGTTACTGCTTGCATTGTTGTTGTTATTGTTACTCCCGTTGTTGTTGGCCATTTTGATAAATATTGATTTCAAATTTCAAATAACTTATACACGCATCAAACCTCACTTGTATTTTAGATACAAATTTTTTATACACTTTCACAAGTCAATTCACACACACCGACCGCGACCACAAAGTTTTTGTATTTCAACGACAATCACTTGCTTCTTGCTTGCATGCTATATTTTTTATAGTGATTATTTTGTAGTTTTCGATCCTTCACTAGGAACAATTAGATTTAAATTATAAGTTGTGGTAGCAGTAGCAGTAGATCTGGAACGTCTTTCTTCTTCGTCCATTATGAACAGTTGAATAACCAAGTCAGCTGATGGGATATTTAAAATGAAAGACAAATTAGAAAGATAATTACATAAACAGTTTGAAATCATTTATTAATTAGATGTGTAATCGACTAAAACATTTAAAAATTAAACTTACCTTATTTTTAGCTTATCATTTAGTAACACCCATGATCTAAACTCTAACCCCATGTCAATCTTCCATTTTGCTTTTTGATGACCTTCAACTTTCTCCTAAAATAAACACTGCTATCTTGCTTGAGTAACTATGCAAAGCCATTCATCCCTAAAATACAAATTAATTGTGTTCAGAATAATCACTTTGTTTAATCATCAACTAACTGGACACACTTTCTTTTTAATTGTTTAATCATCTGTTTTTTTCCTCATTTATTCAAGAACGAAGAAACTCACCAGAACTTTTGTATTTACTTCACTATTCCTTTCTATGTTATAACAGACACTATCTAATAACCTTGTTAATCTTAACCACACGTTAATTTTATCACCAAAACAATTAAACTTTGTTGAATAACTTTCATTTCAAAGATTGTTTAATTAAGAAAGCCCGACATACACCACCACCACCCGACCAAACGTCGTTCTCTCGTTGTCGTCGTCAAATTTTTTTTATATTACAATTTACTTTTTAATATTCTCTCGGTCATTTCACTTTTCAACAATGCAATAAAATGCAATCCAATAATGCATGCTATGTTGTAGCTATGTGTTGAAAACTACACACATCAACAATTGAATGATATAATGTTAAAAGATAACAATGATCCATTCAATGTACAAGATTTTTTTAGAGACTACACCATACCACAATTAGACGATAGTACCTCATATATATTACAAAAATACACTTTATTGTAAACAAACTAAATTTTGTATTTTCCATCAAATGCATATTGCATGCAATACAGTTTGTGTTGTGCATTGCACATAGCTATATATATACATCCATTCTATATCCAAAAATATCGTCAGATTAGTACTATACTAGTAATTTACCAGCATGCTACGCGTGAATACTTTTTCTAAAATTTTGAAATTCTTAAACTAATGACTGACGTTGGATTCCTGAGGTCAAGGGCTATCGTAGGGTTTTCGAACCGAAATTCTTATCTATTTAAAACGTACAATATAAATCGAGTAGCTCCGACCTTTGAATCCTTACCTATTGTCATTTACTAACCTTCTTAAAATGTCTTTGAGAGTAAATGTGTTGGGACTTTTTTTAAATCCTCAAATGCTTGAAATCATGTCCTATGACAAAAATATATGATCATTTAAAAATTTGAAAATAAATGTAGATTTTTAAAAGTCCACCTTAAAAATTTGAAAATAAATGTAGATTTTTAAAAGTCCACCTTAAAAATTTGAAAATAAATGTAGATTTTTTAAAGTCCACCTTAAAAATTTCAAAATACAAAATGCTCTCTTTTAAAGGTGATGTTTTAGTTTTAGTTCTAGACAACGTTCAACTACGACAGCTTTTATACAAAAGATTGTAGAAATCCTTGTAGCTGAATAAATGTAAACCCTTTCTAAATAGATGATATATTTATACCACATGAATATATAACTTGAGTGTAGTTTTTTGTAGGTGTTCAATTCAGTTATATTGGTTACGCATTGAATAGCCAGACTATAAAATATATAGAGAGAGGAGATTAGCTTTTAAAGGCCGAAAACCCCTATCCTACAAAGCTTAAAAGCGCTGCAAAAAAATTGGTGCTGTTGCTGTCTATTCTGTTCTTGTCTCTGTGAGAAGTAGAATGAAAAGAGAAGGAAACAAGGAAACGTGAAATGAGTTCATGTTCACTACCTCGACCAAGCGAAAAAGTAGGGGAAGGTATGGTAGGGCAGTACTTTGCCTGTGTATTCAATAAGCAAGGTTGTCCGTCTGTCTCTCTGGCTGGCTGAATCTCTCCTCGTTTTCTACCTTTCTGCTTTTTTAAATGATATGATATCAAACAGAAATTGTAATGTTAAATGAATGCAATCTATATTTTCCACAAAAAATATATATAGAAATTGCATTCACAGTCACACCAACAATTAATTATGATGAAAAGGTGGAAGGGAAACTGTTCAGGAATTATAGTATCCTAATGAGTAGACTTGCAGTTCAACTCGAACTATTTTTCTCTTGATGTTCAATTCAATGCATTATATATGCATTCGCACAAGTTCGCACTTCGCACTTTACAACTTGGCTTGCGCTTGTCTTTGTTCACCTGACTTGTGCCATAAATGCCATGCATTTTTCTCGACTTTTTGCAAACTAAATTAGAAGCTTGTTTTGGACTTTTGAAATATATTTTAGTATCATATCATAACGGAATTTTTTTGCATAACAGCCTTTTGATTATCTTTTCTTTGTTTAATGATTCAATTAAAATCTTCAGGAGCCACAAGAACGTTCGTCTCTCTTTACCTTTCATGTCATGTAATTGTAGTATCAGGTCGATTACATTTGTCGGCGTTGCACATATGTTGTATGTACATAAATGCAGTCTTGGAAGATCCTTCACACACCGGAAACGTGAAAACATTTTTGTTTCCTGGGGAGTCCTCAGTTTCTGGTCGAATTTACATGGTGATGAGGTCGTGCATTATCGTCTTATTATTTGAAACAGAGTTTTTACCATGTTTATGTCCAACGAAACTTACTTCCTTATCCACTTCAACAGTGGCCACATTTCGTAAAATGCGATTGAGTTAATTCTACTTAACAATTGTCCTATCAATCAGTAAATGTATTACAATTACAATGTAGTACAGTGACAATTGTGCAGATATCTATAAATTATTGATTTTTTAAACAAATTGTTATGCAATGATCGATTTTCGATTGGTATGTTCCAGTAAATTTTGTTACTATGACAATGATCATGTTTGAGTTGAGAGTGTTATATTTAACAAAACTTGTTATACAACATGGATAGCAATAGCAAGCATTTTGATTCACGTAGATGGAGAAAACACTCCTCAATTTAATGATAGCTGATAGCTACTGTATTTTCTCCAAATGGTCCAGGACAGGAACTTTAATTTCGGCCATTTCCGCGAAATTATGCAAGAAGCCAAAGGCTCTAGGAAAAGCCAAAGGCTTTGTATGCTCCGTTTCATGAACAAACAAGCTGCTAATGATTCTAATAAACTCTTTTAGCAATTGCTACCTTATCTGAGCATCCCCAGCCAGTTATCGCAGACAACTTCACGGATATATCGACTTTTAACTAACTCACTCCTATTCCTGGGAAAGCAAATGGAATGATCATTTATGGGCCATGGCTATCGACGGGAACAAATCTTTGATGAGTGGGGAATTTGCGTTGCAGGTGATCGTGAAGGAATAGAGCACTTGTAGGATTTCTCATAATATTAAGGATACAATGGAGCGTAGTGCTGGTAATTTAATCTGGATAATGTACATTTTCTCACTTCCGGACCATCAGCCAAAACAATAGTTCTTGCCCAAAATGTCAACCAATATCCAGTCCAAACTAACGTCTTCATAGTCAATATGACTTTGGTTTTGCAAAGTATGCATATATTTGAAGTCAGGACCCTCTGATTCTAAAATACATAGCTGGGCCTGTGTTTTCTCGGAAATTCGGCAATCACATTTCAACCAGTGACGCATTCAGTTTTGTGGATTGAAAGCGTAGTCTCTTTTTATTGTGTTGTACTTAGCATTAGGGCCATTAGGGGTGAATTAAGATTTAAACTCAATTCCAATTCCGGAGTCTCCAAACGTGACGGATTTTAGTACAGCCTAATCGATTAATCGAACGGGTAAAGTAAGCTGTGTAATATTTTCTCATTTGTAAGCATTGCTATTGGTAAGCAATATGTAGACAAGGCAAAGAAGACTACCCTAAATTATGACATGAGTGAATGTACGCCGCAGAGAAAGCTGGCTAGAATGACGTTCTACTAACAAAGCAAAGTTTGTCATTGTCAAGCAAATTATGATTCAATGAT
>JAQFXM010002314.1:0-25489 GCA_034693345.1 Entomobrya multifasciata
GAAATGGAGAAGAATTCTTTGACATGCGCTCCAGTGGTCGATTACTGTAGTAAACTTATATTCATACATTCATCCAATTATATCTTCTAAACAAGCATATAACGCTAAAAATTTCTATTATGATTCCCCTTTTCTTATCTATTCCTTTGCATTTTGCATACACATAATAACATAGTATACTTCTTTGCTGGTTTACTACATTGAATTGGATTTTTTTTCATTCAATCCCAAAAATCTAAGATATATGTATGTATACAATGTAAATGTAAGGTAAGTAAGGCTAACAATGTATTGTGCAAGCTTAACCCTTTGCTTTTTTCAATAATCTCTCTCTCCTGCTGACTTTGTATGAACATTTTTGAATAGATACTTGTATTACTGCGTAAGTATAGCCTTGCATTTCATTTTGCATCTTTTCCTTCGACAACAAAAACAATCCACATGTGTGTGTGTGCACTTAACTTACAATTTACAATGCACCTTGGTTTATACCTTTAAGAAATATTTAGAAAAGATACTCAAATTTATTTTTAAACCAAGAAAAAATTTAACCCCAAAAAGACCAACCATTGTTGTGCGAGTAGGTATAGATATTTTTAGTACACTTTTATTGTTGAGCAATTTAAAGTGAGACGAGGAGAATGATGATGATGATGTCGCAGGATCCAAATACACAACCTTGTCCTCAAGGTCAAGGTGTTACAGGGATACCTATTACAACAGTTGGGGGTGAAGTGGAAATTGTCACTTTGACTTATTATGGGAAAGAGGCAGAACAAACTGTGGAACATGTCGTTAGCAGTAATGTGAGCGGGGGTGGTACTGGTGTTAGCATTCCTGTGACCACCACCACTGCTGTCAAAAGTGTTCCAGTTCATATTCCACCACTTGCGAAATCAGTAAACTGCTTGTTTTGTTACAATGGTGTCCAAAAGTTTGACTCTGAACAGACCAAGGTCAAAGTTAATAAAAGAATGATGGTGAAAACGTCAGAGCGATTGTTTCAATACATTTGTCAACATTTGGAAATTGATTCCAGCTCTTTGTTCAATCAATCAAATCAACAGTTACAATTGAGACCAGGAAATTTACCGTTGTGCCTTGGCTGCACATCTGTGTACTATCATCAGATTTATGACGCTTTTGTGGCGTATGAGCTTGCCGTTGATAATTTGAAGAAACAAATTAGTGGTTGTATTACCAATGCGATTGCAAAGTCGGTTCAGGGACATGAGTTATCTTTGAATCATCAGGTTCCAGATACTCTGGGGAATGAACATGACGTTATGACGTTGGTCAAGCAATTTCGACGGAAAATCATCCAAAAGAATCCTTCAGCTTGTAAGTTAATTATTTTTAAAGAATAAAATAAGCTGATATGCATGAAAAACTTTTGCCAGTTAAAAATTGTATCATCAATTTTTTAACTTTTTTTGTGCAGCCACCCAGAATCAAGCAAACAGCACAAATGTCGTTAACACAAACACAACTTTACTGCATCCTGTGACGGCGGCAGCAGCCATTGACCCCAAATCGGTTCCAGTTCCAATTCCAAGCTCCAACGTTGAAGTTGTTGCACATTCCTCTACAGGGTATAAAAATGTGATAAATTTAGTAAAAGCTAATGTTGTACAAGGAATAGGGGCAACTAGACTTGTAGACGCCACAGGAAGTAAAATCCTACAATGCTATGGTGTCTCCAATTTACCTCCAGGAGTAATTCAAATTGTTCCAATAAATGCGAATAGCTTAGATCCTTCACTTTGGCAGCAGCAGCCTCCGCCGCCGCCAGTGACACAAATAAAACGGGAACCTGAATACAAAGAACCACGTGCGCAACCAAATGCGTGTAAATACTGCAATCAAGTTTTTCCTGCTGACCCTTTAGCTTTAACGAGACACATGGTCCGGGAACATGGGATGGAGAAACCAGAAAAGTGTCCACAGTGCGATTTCCGGTGCTGTGAAAAATCCTCTCTAGTCAGACACATGAAAATACACTTGGGTGACAAGGAAAGGTCTAAACCTTATCGGTGCAATGAGTGTGGGAAGGAGTACATGGGACAATCACATTTAAAGAGCCATATGGAAACTCATGCGGGAACAAGGCAGTTGTACAACTGTGACGTTTGTGGGAAGCAGTTTAAGAATAGTTCCTCAAGGAAGCATTGTCTTGATAAGCATAATGGGGTGAAAAAGTACCAGTGTACTTATTGTGACAAAAAGTTCTTCCGGAAGGAAGTGATGAAAAGTCATGAGAGGACGCATACAGGAGAGAAACCATTTAAATGTGAGGTGTGTGGCATGTGTTTTACGAGATCAACTTCTCGAAAGAAACATCTCAAAAATGTTCATAAAAAACTTAACTAATACTCGGTGACAAATCATACATGTAATTTTTTGACAATGATAAACTTTAATTTGTAATTAAAAATAGATATTGTAAGTTAACAGCTTTAAATGTAAATTTTTTCTCTGCGGAAAACAATCTCATTTTTAAATGTAAACATTTTTTAAAGTTTAACAAATACTTATTATTTAGTAATTAAGTTAAGCTTTAATGACCACTTTCCCTGTATTTTTACCAGAAAGAAGGTCGATGAAAGCTTGTGGCATTTTTTCAAATCCAGAGTACTTGGTTTCTTGGATTTTCAGCTTGTCTTCCAGTATCCAATCACGCATTCTGGAAGAATTATTATATTATTTAAGAATAAGTTAATTTTAAGTTATACAAAATATTATTTTGCTTTAATTGTGTTAAAATATAGCTTTAAATTATAACTTACTGGTGAATTCCTTTCATCCAATCTCTACCGAATCTGTACACCACAAATCCTTCCATTTTAATATTTTTATAAATCATGGAGACGTAATCAAAAGGAACTGTAATAAAAAATCAAAACGATATGTGTAAAAAGTACAAAAATTATCAATCTATTGCTTTCAAATGATTTATTTTATAAAATTTATAAAATGATTACCTAAATTAGGCTTCCTTGGATCAGCATTATAAATACTGATGGCCCCACAAAGAGAAACCCTTCCAAAAGGATTCATTTGTCTCATAACATGATACGCAAATTCTCCCCCAACATTATCAAAATAGCAGTCCACTCCCTTTGTCGCATTTTCCTTAAGTGTTTTAGGCAACTCTTGGGTTTTATAGTTGAATGCGTGATCAAATCCCAATTCCTTAAGCCATTCCACCTTATCATCAGTTCCCGCATAGCCGATCACATTCATCCCAATAATTTTCCCGATTTGTCCCACCAAACTGCCCACAGCTCCCGCAGCTGCAGAAACAACCAAAGTCTCTCCAGCCTTCGGCTTGCAAATCTGAGTAAGTCCAAAATATGCCGTATTTCCAGGCATTCCCAAACATCCCAAAGCATACGAGTCGGGAAGACCCTTCATCTCTGGCATCTCATGAAAAGTCTCAATTCCCCGTTTCTCAACAGGGAGAACCTTAGCAATTGTCAAATCCCTCCATCCAAAGTTTCCCACAACTTGACTACCTTCAGGGAAATCCGAACTTTTGCTTTTGATCACACGAGCAACCTGACCTCCAGGCATTTGGTCACCAGCCTTCATTCTATCTGTTGCTGGTCTCATGTAAGGGTCAACAGTGAGCCACTCTGCTTTGCACAAAATTTCTCCATCTTGAAGTGCAGGAAGGGTTTCCTCCACAATTTCAAAATCAGAGAGCTTGGGTGCACCCTGGAAGTGCTTTCCCAAAATTATTTTCCTTGCTTGCATGTTGTTCTGCTGAGTACTCAAATAGTACACTCCAGTGACACGTCTCTGCTTTTGTCTTTGTCCTTGATGGATTGCGGAGAAGGATGATAGAGTGAAAATTCCTCGGCAGCTACTAATATAACCGTGGGAAGAGGAGGTAGAGGATGCTGTCGTGATAATGGGAGCGAATTGCCGTAAGCCACGGCTTAATGTACTTTTGCACAAGGCCATTTTTCTCGAGTCAGTCAGAGAGTAGTCGTCTTGTTTGTGTAGTAATCACTCTCGTTGTTGTACTCAATTGAAAAGGCACACAGAAAAAGTGAAAACCACTTTTTGTCACCACCAACAAATGAGTATATATATTGATGTTGGCTGGTTTTATGTAAACGCCACGCCACGCCAAACTACTACACAACACACAACTACCCGAAAATATAGTGAGTGTATAGATATTTATCAAATTATACAAGAGTGACAATGGTATTGTTATGATGTGATTAAGCACTTTTTACTAATGGCTGTAGTGAAACATGAAACATGTCATAAAAGTGTAGGACGATTGCGAGTGATGACGATGATGATGACTACAGTAAAATTAGAAATGATTCTGAGAACAAAAAAATAGACAATGGATCGCGGAGTGGACTGTGGACCACTGTCTCGTGTTACTTGCTATTCAGTAGATTGAATGCACGGGGGTACCGTCCAAGTTGGGACACTTGAAAAATATGAGGCTTGGCTTGGTGTGGGTCCCGAGTCCCAGTCAGTTCCAGAAAATATGTCAGTTATATTACCTGTTACATAAGCAGAATTGCTTGTTCAATGTTCAAGTGTTGTTCTCGTTGAACTAAAGATAAACTTGGAAAAAAATGTAAACTTAATGACTCAATGACGAAGCTGAAGCAGAACTTCGGGTTGAAATATTATATGTGTAGTTTATAATGTGTTAGATAATATCAACCAATCAATCTTATTTGCTTGCACAACTTTAAAGTGTTTAACAATTACCAACTTTGCTTTATGAGGCGATATATTGATTTATCTTGAGAAATGAGAAGTTATATACTTCGCTTCTCTGACATGTTTTGTCAACTTCGCGAAAACAACCTCAACCGGGACAAAACAACACAGCAAAAACTGCGACTGTCTCCATTAATAACTTGTATGAAAAAATCTGAAAAGTAAAGTAAGTGGGGATACATTATGTTTGTGTAGTCAAGTATGATATGATGTTTTTATCAATTTCCCTTGTGATGTTGATGTATCATCGTCATCTTGTCATTTCCCATCTACTCTATTCCATTCCAGCTCTGCCTGTCTCTCTGGATGGAATGGAGCTCGCTCAGTCAGTCAGCCTTCTAGCTGTACTTTTGCTTACCATGTGAGAATTTCCCAAGGTCATCCCCATCTTTCTCATTTTCAGTTCAGTTAGTATAGATCAGAGAGAATCACAGCAGCAGCAAACAACCAAAACTGAGAGGGCCTAGATGAATAAGTTGTTTGTCATAGTCATTTCCACAACCATTCCACCATCAAGGCATAATGATAATCATAATCATAGTGAGTGATCATTTCATACTTGTCTAGTGTTGTGTGTGATATGGGTATATAATAGTATACATTTAATAATTTACATAACATGTAAGAAATATACACATATTTGGAAGAAATTGAAAGTGCATCCTTTGGAGCGTATGGGGAGAGCTTGATTGGAGTGCTTCTGTTAAGATCATTAATAGAATGCAAAGCTATACTGCATGTCATTAAATTTTGTAATTTGCAACAATGCATTTTTACGGTTGATAAATTACATCTGTACAATGAAAGAGATGACCAAATAGTAGGTTTTTAAATCTCCATACGTTTTTTAGGTTGTAATGTAAATAATCCGACATTTATTCCATACTCATAATTTTTTTCATAAGCCAAAAATTTTCATACTCCATACACCGGTTCTTCACACAATTAAATATATTGCATAGTCAACATCACATTCTACTATAATAGATTTTTTACATAATTTGCTTTATATACAGTTTCAGGAAGTTTTACACACACATTTTTTATGAGGGAGAAAGGTCGATATATTTATCATCGTTAGATTTTCTTTACATTTTACATTACACAATACAGCAGCAGAGATGAACAAAGGTACGGCATACATGGGAAGAGCTATAAGTACATTTCGTTAAAAATGCAACTCTGCTGCAATGAAAGAATGATCACAGGTGAGAGACCCTGACATGGCAATAATGACATGCATACGCGTATAATTCTTTTTTTTACACAAATTGATAAAAATGGCTTGACATGGCATATTTTTATGCTACCCACATTACATTTTCTACTAGATTTATACTTTCTATGTAACAATGTTACCTACAAGATTGTATTTCACTACATGGTCATCATGGTTGGTTATTTAAACTGGAACGGTACACGGTACACTGGTTTTTCAAGGTAGCTCGTTACATAATTTATCTATTTTACTTTGAAACATTTTTTTACATTCTCGGTACAATTTTTTTCTACAAATTTTTTGTGCCTACAAGGTAATCAAGTTCTAAAATTCCATTTTGTTTCTCTACATTTTTTATATTATGGATCCTCAAGTTCTATTTTTTTTGGAATGTACAATTTTTATTATGGCATGGCTGACATCAAAAAACATCTACATTTTTATTACAATGTGTGTGTGTGAGTTTATATCACGAATCACGATGATGATCACAATAAATACGTCAATAAGCGTTCTACATGATGCTGCATAAAATATTCTACTCGCTCAAGAACATTTTCTTTTTAGCTGTTTAGCAAAGCAGAAGCTAAAAGCTATTTTTTGCTTTCACTCTCTGACTTTCTTTTTTCTCCTCAGGCCAATTTTCTATTTGGTTTATCTTCTCTTCAGCCACATTTATCTTTTTTACACGGTAGCTCTAGCACAACTAACATAAATAATTCTATACTTCAATAATAATATTGTATTGTACCACGGCGGCGCGTTCTGTGTATAACAATACAAATTACAATAAAAGCCATCTCTTCTCACAGATAATCAATGTTAAGGGAATATGGAAAAACGGTTTTTGCGATGGAAATATACACACACAACAATTTTCTTATCTTTTTATGCGAATGAAAACGTATGAAACGAGAGAGAAAGTAAAAGACGTACGTAAAAATTGGCAAATATGGTTTTTTTCTTAAGGAGAATGAATCGTTGTACTGTACAATCATGATAATAAATGGAGTTAGTATAATAGGTTATTTATGTATGTTTACGTATTAATAATATTATCTAGTGAAATGCATTATATGGTACGTAATATGATTTGATTGCCATCATTTTTTTGTTGTGATTTAATTTCGCCCCCACATCGTGAGGAGCATTATAACTATAGTTTATGTAATAATTTCCTTTGATTGACTCTACATTAGAATTATAATGAAGAAGAATGATTATGTTCCTTAAATCAACGTATATAACATTTTGTATACTAACTGCATACAGAGAGCGGAGCTAGCTATCATTTTTTTATCTTAAAGGAAAAAAGATTCATTAGCGGAAAGTACGATAATGAACATCATTCATTTTGATTTATTTAGCTTTTGTTGGATCTTCTTGTTTTTGCTATAAACCTACTTGCGTAAAACTTTGTCTCTAAAAAGTACCTTATATTTTTTCGAGTGGTGGATGTAGATTTGATGAGATGGTATAATATTTATATTAGTAATTTTTAGTAGTACAGTTTTCTTTCTTCATCATCATCAAATATGTATGTCTATCTGTTTTGCTTGTTTATACGATGATAACAGACTTGCCGTAGTTTTTCCCTTTGAAGAGATCTAGAAACGCTTGGGGCATATTTTCAAATCCTTGAGTTCTCGTCTCACGCACCTTTAGCTTTCCCTGATGAATCCACTCTGCCAGTTGGCCAATTCCCTCGGGAAACTCGTTGAACCACCGGTTGACCATGAATCCCTCCATGCGAATTTGCTTGTAAATCATAGACTGGTAGTCGAATGGAACTGTTGTTGCGTTTTTGTTAGGATTAAAAGGAAAACAAAATGCCATGTTACAATGCATGTTGTTATTTCATACAAAAAAATATTATGTTATGTTCTAGGAACGCTAATTGGAACAAGCGTTTTATTTTGTGTGCATACATACCTTTGTAGCTTTCCTTGGGATCATAATTGTAGGTGCTGATGGCCCCGCAGAGAGCAACACGCCCAAAGTCGTTCATATTCCGGAGTACTGTGTAGGTAAACTCCCCTCCAACCTACAAAAACATAAAGGAATGTACATGACATGTATGCATTTTTCATACAAATTTACACAGTCATAATGCTAAATCATGGACAATGTCATTCCTGTGATTGTTACTTTGCCCTGCAAATTTAATCAATTCTTTTGGTGTTTGTGTGACTGGATGTGTTGACATTTTTATTCAATTTCCGTTATTTTTTAGTTTGTCTACAATTTTTTTCACGCTTACATTGTCAAAGAAGGCGTCTACCCCTTCGACGGCATATTTTTTGAGGATGGAATCCAAATGAACTTGCTTGTAGTTGAATGCAAACTTGAATCCCAGTTCGTCCTTGATCCATGTTACTTTATCGTCACTCCCAGCGAATCCCACGACTTTACAACCTTTCAGACGGGCTATTTGACCAACAATATGACCTACAGCTCCAGCTGCAGAGCTTACCACAACTGTTTCACCTGATTTCACCTGACAAAGCTTCAATAGGCCAAAGTACGCTGTCAATCTGAAAAAAATTAAATACAATTTCCCAATTTTGCAACTTTTTTTCTATTTCATCCATCCATACTCACAGAGCAATCATGTATGTCATTCATGTATATCCCATCATCAAAAAAAATATACATACATAACAGACATGGTTGACTTCACTCAAATAGAATTCAAACAAGGTAGAAAAATGTATGATAATCAAGTTTTTCTCCGTCTTTTATTTCCTTCAAATATTCAGAAATCCAGGTCAAAAGCTTGTTTTCTTAACACAGCTTGTACACGAAAGAGGAAGATTGTACATGGCATGTTTTTCATTTTATTCTGATCGATCCTCCAAGAATATGTCATATAATAACTATTATAAGTACAACTGTGTGAGTAGGCGAAGCTCAAGTCAAACTTTTTTTTCATCATACGAAAGTTTTGCTTGGGTCATCACAAAAAATCATTTCATCTCGATATTTTTTCATACATCATATCTTTTCCTTTCAATTCATACATTTCCTGTGTATTTTTTATTATATATTTTTTACCCAGTCAATCCACAAGCGCCAAGTGCGTAGGAATCTGGAAGACCCTTGAGATCCGGGAGTGGGTATACAGCTGAGAACATGGCCTTCATAGTATCCGGTGAGCATATTGTCAGATCTGTGGTGGAAAAGGAAATACAAGCAAATAACAAAGAGGGAGAAACAAAATATTTGTTTGGTTATAGAATTTTTTATGGATCCATGAATTCTCTTTTCCGCTGAGGTACATTTCTTTTTTCTCTTTTCATGTATTTTTATCATAAAAAGAGCATAATAATAATAAAAACAGGGTCATTCTGATTTTGTTCGTTTGATCATTCAAGTGATGGTAGCAATCATCATTCGGATCAAGGATGGAAAAAAATATATACATATTAAAAAATACAAAGAACTAAACTACCTATTTTGCGATTTATGAATAAGGATACATAAATATACAACAGCAACGTAATAAATGCAAATACATACCTCTCCATCCGACATATGCAACAACTTTACTGCCTTCAGGAAATCCCCGGTGTCGACTCTTCAACACTCTGAAAAAAGAGAAAAAAAACACGCGAGAGCGTCATAAGAATGATCAATAACAGTAATACATTACATTTTTTCTTTCCGTTTTGTGAAGGTCTTGAATATGTGGATTCTCGTGTTATAAATATTTCCAGGTAGACAGGGCAGACAGGTAACCAATTTTTTTGTATGTTTGGGTTTTTACGGGAGAATTTATTTGAGAAATACTACAAAATTGTTTGATATTTTCTATTACTTTTAATAAAAGTGAAATCTGAATAAGAATGAAAACAAACTCCCTTCTTTATTATTTATTTTCAAATTATGTACCTGGCCTGGGATCAGGTTAAATGAAGAAAAATCAAAAACATTTTTCTGATATCTGTTACGCTACAACAGGTAAGGTCGCAAAGAGAAAGTCAGCTAAGGCTAAAGCGATGTAATGTTTTGGAGGAAAATCTGTGCCACAGTGCCAGCTCCATTTCATAGCTGGTGATGTGGTTGATTTGGTATACTGCTGTTCAGAGTTGTTAGTTGAGTTTGGTTTCTCGACAAATAAGTCTTTTTTTATCCTCCTGTTTCAATCAATCTCGATAAAATGAAAAAAGGTGGCGAAAGACTGGTAGAAAGGATATTATGAAAGCGTAGCATGTGATATGAAATGAGATACGACCGTATGGTATCATGGGATAACGAGAATGATGATGATGGGAAAACTCTCACAGAACCAGTCAGAAACAGACGCTGTTTTGATACGCTACGAAACATCAAGAGTAATATATAGAATGTATGTACATATCTTTTTCGCGTAATATCTCAAGTTAAGTGGATAAAGTCGAGATTATGACAGGGAAAACGGAGAATGAAGCAACTTTTTTCTTTTTGGTTCATGTGTCAATGAGAAATCCTTTTGATGCCTGTGATGAGGAAAAGGAGGAAATGAAGAGACCGCATCGTATTTTTTTCTTTGGATGAGATTTCTACTTAACTTATTATTCTAGTTTTCTCGTGAAGCATGTAATTTATACCATGATGAAACCTAACATTACATAATTACTGTGTATTTACCATTCCAGGAAAAAATGCTGAAGAAGGCAAAATTGGAAAGCTAATACCTTGAAATGAAATTGAGAAGAAAAAAGCTGAGTGAGTGAATGAAGGATTATAGTTGTAAAATAAGAATGTATTGGAATTACATATAGCCTACTTTGTGAAATTTAGAGTGCTACTTACTCCTAGTATTTATGTCAATGTCATCTAACACTAAATCTTGATCACTGTGTTTGATTTCAAAGGAAATCCATATAAAAGATTAACAAGCTAGATGAAAATGAAATACATGTGTAAATACTAAATTTATGTTAGATTTATGGGTAAAGGAAAACAAGTGACGACTACAAATTTCTCAGGAAATCTCTTATTACCTGAGCTATCTTGATTAAATTTGTAATTAAAATAATTTGTAAGGTATGCAAATATACATGCTGGTATTTTACTTAATGGAATATTGAAATGTACTGGAAAACATGGAAAATCCTCTGTAGGGGTTTTTCTCTCTCGTTGCTCAACACTACTTATTCAAAAGAAAATGGCATGATGCTTAACTTTAATCCAAGCAATTTAAAGTGCAAATTAATATACATTCCCATTTTCCCTCATGGGGAAACGTATGAGAGTGTGAGGAAATGAAAGTAAGTTTGGTTAAAGGTACTACAAAAGGGAAAAGCAAAACTTTTCCCTAGGAAAACTTTATGCATGGCTAATTCCTTTCCAAAGTCGAATTAAGTGGATTTCATTGAGCCTGATTTGCGAGTGAAGTGGAAAAGAGAAAGTACGAAATAAACGGAGAGAACACCAACACCGCACCACTACGCCAGTGGACCCAAAGGCAGCAGTTTTGAAATAGCTTTCACTTGAACAAAACCACATGCATTAACTACACTACACACAGCCTATAACCATTTTGAATTCTCTGTTCAGCCATTAGCACACCCAAAATTTTAGTTCTCTCAGAACCGAACAATTTTTTATGCTCCCACAAAATAGCAAGTTCCATCATCAAATTTCGCCTAGTTTCCTTCCCTGTGCCTGTGTAGATCAAAGCAAAAACTCTGTTCCATAAGCTTCTCATCATTATAGCCCTTGCTATAATTAGAAATTTTACAAGCTATACCTATAAGTATTGCCTATAAAAAAGGTGTGCACAGCAAGAGAATGGCGATGCGATTGCTAATCAATGATCCATTATAATCCTCTTCTCTCTTCTGCTGCATGGTTAGCTTTTTCGTCCTCATCCACTTTATAAAGGTCAAGTCTTGTCTTTAGTCTTTTTTTGCCCAAATGTAATCATAATCAAACTGGTTTTCCTAAAATGAGGAACTGCACACATATATAAATACATGTCCTTATTTTGATCAACCAATCCATCTTGGACTCTTGTAAGGTTGATGAGATTATCATTATAATTTTGCAACAAAACAAGCAGCAACAAGGAATACATTGGACCAAGTCCAAATTTGTTCTTCTTCACTTTATTTAATCTATTTAGACTTTTTCCATAAATGCAAGGGTTACAACTACAATCAAGTTGCCTATATATGATACACACCACACCACACAACTTGGGAAACATTTTAGTAAACATTTTATAAATGGATGGACGAAAATGATAGTTTTGTTGTACAAGGCCACGGGCTAGTAGCAGTAGAGTTTTCACTCACTCAACTCAACTCTCATTCTCTTTCCCCGTTCATCCTCGCTACTCTCTTGTCTAACTTTATACTTTACTACTTCTTGTTCTTCTTGGGCTCTTCCTCTCCACTTGCTATTCTTCTTCTTCTTTGTCTCCATCCTTTTACTTTTTTCAGACCAGGCCACTCCAATTCTTCCCACAAACTTTGTTAAATAAGGTGAAAGTACTTTGCTATCTTTCTCCATAATATCATCTTGTTTTTTTTCGGGATATCATCAGTACGCGATAAACCGAATAAGCAAAAAAATACGGAAAAGCTGAATAGCACTATTTTTTTATCCAAACAAGAAATTCCCGTCACACTTTAGGTTCATGGCACAAGGATTTATAGCCATTTTTGCCTCGCTACGGGAGATATTTTGAGAAAAAATTCTATAATAGCAAAATGCTCATTCCCAACAAAAAAAACTGACTTATAAGTTTGGTTAAGGCCTCTCCCTGTTCTGCTGTTGCTTCCACAGTGCTTATGGGTGGATTTAACAAGGATACTGTACAAGCTCAACAAAGTGTACTTGCTTTTATGTACGTGAGCAAATCTAGCTGATGTGGCTCATTCACCTACTTCAACCTCACTTTCCAGTTTTCAGAATACATAATTATTATTGCTTCTCCCTTGCAAATAAAAAATATGAAGATCCTGTATCTGCGTACCCTCTAAGTAGTATATGTGGTGTTGGTGATCACCCACTACATACACACTATGTGCACACTATTTATGTACTCATTTGGGAATACATACAAATAAAGGAGGATTTTCTAGGTTGCTTCTTCGCTGCACTAACTTGTCTTTGGTCTCCCAAAGGCCATAAAAAAGAAACATGAAATGAATGAATCATTTCTTCTTATTTTCCCTCCTCTTGTTCTCCTCAACTTTCTCTTCCTTCCTTTCTCTCTCTCTCTCTCTGTGATATTTGCATAAATAGGCTCCCCTCTAGGGAATGTCTAAGAATCCAGCTGCGAAAGCGGAGATTCACCAAAAAAAAAAAACTAAAAGAAAAAGCAATCCTTGCTTTTTCTCTACCACCACCATCATCTCCATTTTTTTACTTTCTTTAATCCACTCTCTCGCACAGATTCAAAACTAAAAAGAATGGAGCACAGGCGTCGTTCCTACGGACGAATGGATGATGGGATCACTTATTTTTTCTCTGGTGACTTGACTTTCTCTTTAGAAAAATGCGAAGTACACCTTTTCCCTTTAAAAAATATGTGTACTCAGAAGAAAATGATTGTCATATAGATACTCAAAGTAAATGGAATATCTTGTTGAATCCCTACCCGTCATACCTGAGCGACTACGCACACATGATGTGATGTGCAACAAAAGAAAAAAACTCTCCAACACAACTCAAAACCTTCCCGTTTTTATAGACTCTCAAATTTTTCTGAATCCACTTTTCCAACACACAGCACTTGTGTTGGTACCGTGTAGTTTACTTCCTACTTGATATAAGCCTAGTAACTCAAACTTGTTCTGACTTTGCCATTTCCCAATCAATCCCTTTCAAATTTAACATTTATTCCATTATTCTCCCTCTCGCTCTATTTTTCTCCAATCCCCGAAATTGAGTTTCCGAAACGAAACGTTCTTCCTTATTATGTAACTCATTCATGCCATGCCATCACTCATTTACAATCAGCTCAACATAAAAAAGGTCTGGGGCTGGAGGAAGTGGTTGCTTCATTGTCAAAAATGAATAGGAAATGTCAATCGTTATATCCCACGTCCAACCAATTCAGTGAGAAGAATGAAAAGGTGAGGAGAGAGAAAAAAGGATATGATATACACACATGTATGAATTATGATGAATATGATATGATACCAAGTCACATTCATTTCATTAGAGTTTTTATGTGCTCATAAAAATATTTCCAAATGCGACAGCAAACAGGAAATTAATCTTTTTCCCTCCAAAATATCTGCTTGACTTTATCTATCATATATTCTCCAGACTTCTTTTCATTTTCTTTTTTATTCAGACAGACCTTCACAACATTAAAAAGAGGTCCCCATATTTTTGGCCCGGTTTAAAAATGTACGTTATTACCCCATCGACATTTACATTACATTTTCTAACAAGCGTCTGTTAAGAACGTAATTGCGTACCATTCATATTTTTTTCATTATTTACGAAACTTACGTGGCCACTTGCGAGCCCACCATCACGTCCCCCACATTCATCCGGTTCCCAAACGGTCGCATGTATGGGTCCACGCTCAGGCATTCTGCCTTGATCAGGATCTCTATGTGGTCACCACCGAGAAAAAATACAGACAAACAAAATGAGTTTTAGGAGAAACTATTAATATATTACCAAACATACATAAATTAAGCATATCATGCATATCTTTATTCCTCTCACGGCGACAACTTTTATACACGCCAAAGCCACTTTTTGTGGTAGCACCAGTGGCAAATGCTCGGTTGTTCTAATGATAGCGAGTTTGTGTTGTGTGGTGGTGAAAGTAAAGTACAACAAAAAAGAGTAATCATGTGAGTTTACTAATACTACTTTCATACTTTCAATCTCAATACCATATTATACCACTATAGCACCATATGGCACACACACACTCAAACACTCGCTCAAATAAATAATACGCTCGTTATTAAGCCCCTAAAGCCCATTCAGCACCACGTCGGACTATATCCGAGAGAAAGTGACTCTCAATCATATACAAATGTGGCATAAGGTAAAGGGTCACCGAAAAAATATCATCTTTGCAGAACTAGTGGAAAGTAAATAGTAGTTTTGGACTGGAGGAAAAATGAACAAAGCTTTTGGTAGTACTAAAGGGAAATGGTAGTTAGCAGGCTAATAATAAATATGGATTTGGGAGAGAAAGGACCTAGAGAAAATGGGGATTAAATACTCCTTGCCGTGCTGGATAAAAAAATGAAAGAGTGAATCAGAGCAGTAGTAGTAGCAAGGCTCTGTATAGTGTCCAATTTTTGTGTACGATTTTGTACATAAAAGAGCAGAGGACAACTACCGCTTACAACAAAAAACTGCTAAAGAAAAAATAAGACGAGAAAATAATGGAGAAAGCTGGAAAAAGCTGTACAACTGACTGGTCTGTCGCTGTCATCATCAACATCATCGTCATCAGAGAAAAAATGCTACAATGGCACAAATTGGAAAAAGAGTGTACAGTCTGGTGTGTATAGACTCTGGACCGACCATGATCAACATCCTTGTCATGATCGAACTTTCTTGATTGCCAAAAAACTAGTCTTGATGCTTGAGAGAGACTTAAAAAGGTTGAAAATAAGAGGAGATGAGAGGAGACGACTAATTAAAAGCTCGATGGGACATTTCTTCGTTTCTTGCTACCTTGTTGGCATTTTCAGGACCTTGTCTCTCTCAATTTCACTCTCACAAGTATACTTTTTGTCCTTTCGTTATGTTGGCACCATGTTCATCCTCATCATCAGGCTTGCAATATCTTTCACTTTTGTGTAATCCTTTGAGAATTGAATTTCTTACTGAAGAAAATGTAACCAGAGTGGTGGTAGCCCAAGGAGTATAATAGAGTGGGATGGAGAAATTATAAAAAATGGATGGGATTATAAATGGGGAGGAAGGACAGCACGTACAAAAACACTATATATTTTATTCTGTATCTGAAAGCGATGTTGAATGGCGGTTTTTTGTTGTGTTTGTCCCTAAGTCTATTGGTAAAAAAACCATGGGCCAATTTTGAGT
Organism: Entomobrya multifasciata; assembly: GCA_034693345.1. Lineage (NCBI taxonomy): Eukaryota > Metazoa > Arthropoda > Collembola > Entomobryomorpha > Entomobryidae > Entomobrya > Entomobrya multifasciata. Next base: position 15,995 of record JAQFXM010002314.1, read on the forward strand.
GTTCTTTGAAAAAAAGTTTTTTTTCGCCTTTTGTACTCAGTGATGATGATATTTCAGCTGTTTAGTTATTTTCCTTTCAGCAACTTTGTTGTAATCGTTTTTTGTTGTATAATGCATCCTTTTTAATTTAGCTGGGCTCTCACGTTTTATATGAATGGGGGTAAATAGTTTAAGGAGGAAAATACATTTTCGGTTTTGTATTGATTACACCAATGAAAAAAGCTGAAAAGTTGGATAGTGGAATTGAATGAAGAAAAATTGTTTACCCTTTGAGCAAGTAATGTGTACACAGGACATTAAATAGCAACGAAATAGCTCTTGAGATTTTTATCATAGCCATCTTTTCATTTGTTTACCAGAAAAGTATGCAGTATATCAAGTATGTGATTATGGGAGCAGCTATAAAGTCAGATAATCAGAATGCTGGGACGTGGTATGCCACAGCGCAGAACTTGCCTGTTGGGCTTTCTCTAAGCACATAATAAACTAAATTGAGTACTTTGTTGGGTTGGAAAGAAGAAGGGTAATCTAAAACTAAATTATGATGAAATGAACAGAGGAATATGATTATGGGGATGTTGTTGTTGAAGAAAATATTTCAAAATATTTCAAGAGAAAAAGGAGAATTAGGAAAGCAATGAGCAATGATAGTCAAAATTAGAGCTTCATACAAAGAGGATTTTAAAATATATACATAATGTTTTAAGAGAAAACAATTTATTTCATTAGGTCGAAATTCATGCACGACTTCATCAAAATGAAAATGACTCCATCATCAGTGCTACCAAAACACGAACAAAAGGTATACCCCGTGAAATATTGTGACAGACTGACAAGCAAACCAGACAGTATTGTAAAGCAGTGAAAGTTGTATAGTTTATTCAAAGATCATGTTTCAGCCACGGCTGCCATTTTTTCATCAGATCCCACTTGTTCTCAAGTACTTTACCAAAAGTACTCCAACTTTTAAAAATTATGATTATCGGAGTTTATTTTGGAGTCGTTCATACATCAGAGATGACGGCATATTTTATATAATTGCAATTGGTACATGTCAGAAAACAGCTTAAAGTTTATGTTAAATTTATGTAAAAAGTTGGACTAGACTGAAATGAAAACACGTCCATAGAAAAATGAAAGAAAATCTGAACCACTTTTAAATAGAATTTATGCCGAGAAAGGAAAAACTAATATTATCCTACTCAACTACAAAAGTAACGACCGCACCACCACGTATTATTAAAAGCGTAGTTTGGTTTTATTTTTTAGGCATTATGATCTACACGGACAAGTTACGTTTCCAGTTACCGAGAAGTGCCATCTTGACGTAATAAACTGTGTAACAACTTTAGTACCCGTCTTCATTGCTAGACGTTCCCATTTCACTTAAAAACTCTTGTGCCAGTCAAGATCATCGTGATGCTCTCTCTCTCTCTCTTTGTTGCTGATGACGACGCTTTCACATTCCTCCCCCATTTTAATCTGTTGTCTGCCTGTGTGGTGCTCAAGTATTGGGAATAAAATCAAATGGCGAACGGGAAAATTGGAATTCTTTCCGTCTCTTTTTTCCCATCCAATCCTTTTCCTCTCGTTTGACTTTACATGATCTTCATTCCAAAAATCCGTAAAGTCAATACATTCAACATAACTACAACACATCGTGTACCAAATAACCAGAATGTTTACGTTCTAAAAATGTAAACAATTTCCCAGAACAGCAACATATATAATTCTAAAACACTTTTTACCCTTTTCATGAATTTAAAAGACCCTTCATTTCATGCCATTCAATATATCACTATCGGATGCCCTTTCTCAATTGTATGCATATTTTTTTTCAATTTTCAAAGGAATACACCATATATTTGAAATATCAACGATCAAATTTCATTTTATTTTTTCAAAGGCTTACCTCCATCCTTGAGAGTGGCAGGAAGAGTTTCCTCAACAATGTCGAAGTTATTGAGAGTAGGTTCTCCATCAAAAAAATGTTTCAAAATTACTTTCCTCGCCTGCATCTTTCCCAACAAGTTATGATGATAACCACCACTACCACCAAAGAAAAATTCTTCACTGACGGATGTACTTTAATGTTTTTCTCTTCTTTTCACCAAAAAAGCTTCCCTTTTTTATCACAGCTTTCTTTTTTCCAGTTATAAACGATGTGTTTCCTCGATAATAATGATGCCTTAAACTTGACTGTGATTTAATGAGCCAACATGAAGAGAGAAAAAAATTCCTCAACACTTTTTCTTTCTCCTTGTTAATATTCTTATTATAATCAAAAAACCCTACAAAAAGTTTCTCATATTACTTCAGTTATACAATCAAAAAGTGAAAGCATTCACAAGACTCTTTTTCCATCCCACTCCTCTTACAATTCAGATTCTTTAATACTTTCTTTTTTAAATCGTCTTAAGTAAAATTGCGCATTTTCACTGGACTTCTTCTTCTTCAACAGCTTTTTTCTTCTTTTTTCATCATTTCCACTTTTACAGTTTCATCTCCACTATTCTTGAGAAGAAAAATGTCAGTATATTTGCACAGCCATACATAACATCAGAAAAAAATTCTTTCTTTCCGTCAAATAGTGCCACTCACCACTTTGCACTATCACCAACCAAAGAAACTTCCAAATCCAATATAAGATTCAGAGATCCACCACCACTACCTCCTCCACAGCACATACCAGACACCACTAACAACAAAACGGTAGCACCAGAAGGAAAAGACGAAAAACTACACAAAAAAGTATAGTCTCAAGATTGTTCGTTCGGTTGAACAAGTACAAACATTCGCACAAAAAAATTCTGACGAACACGAGATGATAACAATACAATGATGAAATCTTCTTTTTTTCTCCTTCACCAAAAATGCCAACAAGAGAGTCACAGAATAAAAAAGTAGGCAAAAGTTTTTTTCCCGCAGAAAAATAGAGAGGTTCTCACAATAAAAACGAACAAGAAGTAGGAATGTTTTGTGTGTGGCTCACTTTTTTTCTGATTGAATAACCTCTAAAAATTCTGCTGCTTTCTCTTTTTTTCTGTCTTCTTGTTTACAGACTCGATTTATTGCTGCTTTGCAACAACTGGTGGTGCTAAACTGCAACTGCTGCTGGTGCGGTGTCTGGTGATGATGATTTTTCTGTGTCCCTTTTTTGGTCCTTTTGTGAGATGCTGCCTGTTTTAGTCGATTTTCTTTTTTCCCCAAAAATATATATGCACAAGGTTATAAATATGTGACGTGGTGTGTTGGTTATATTGTGTGCTCCTTTTTTGAAAATACAAAGTTTAACGATAAGAACACGTTGGATAGATGTATTTTCTCCGGATGCGAGATGATGAGAATAGGATGTAAATTGTTGCAGCTGTGGCTTGGCTACGGTGGCAGTATTATTAGTCCACGAGAGACAGTTGGTGTGAATAGAAATGAGAACTGGTCCGTCACACACCAGAGAAGCGCTAAGGAAAAAAATAATGAAAGTGACATATATGATTAACGTCACAATTAAGTTTTATAGTCCAAAAAATTAAAAGTTTTTTTTAGAAAAAGATGAGATGCAAAGAAAGGAGAAAGAAAAAGGGAAAGGATGTAGATGAAAGTTTAATTCTAATTTTTTACCATTTCTTTACCTACTTGTCTGTAATTTTTCCAGTTTCTATAAAATGTTACGGTAAAAAGCAGATGGAATTTTCGGTTTTTTTTTCTAATTTTCTCTATTTGAATATTCGGAATGATAAAAGATAATGATATAATGGCTAGATGAACATAATATTTGATAAGGCATTCATGAAAGTGTGAGTGTAAGATAATATGCACTCTTAATAAAAAGGCTATTTTGTAGTGATTTCAGTGATTGTGTTGTGAAAGTGAGTGTCTGTCAAAATTGGAAACAGAGTAGATCTCAACTCAAGGATAAATGTTGAAGAGATGCAGAAGTTGGACGTGCAGAGACAAAAAGTGGAGAAAAGAAAGGAGAATATGCCAGTGAGATTTGTACATGTGTCTGTGGCATATGTCTTGGATCAGGGCTCATTCATGCAAATCCACATTGTGTTTTATTTTTACTACACGTTACGTTAAAGTATACTTTAAGCATAAACGTAGTCTAATATTTTTAATATTAATGCCCACGTTTTTGCTCTACTCCACACAACAAAAACTAAAGTATTTCTTAATATGGAGAAAATATTCAAGGATGAGAGAGAAAGTCAAGAAAAAGGGAAAGAAAGTGTATTCTTCTTCAATACTTTATTCGTAAGTTTCTTATTTCGACGTTGACGACGACAAGCAGGAAAAGAGAGAAGAAAAAGGAGACAAGATCTCTGTGTGATCCTCTTTTTTCTTTCTGGTCCTGGTTATTATTTTCTGGAAAGATGTGTGTCCTTTCTGCAACGACAGCAAAGACGACAAAAACCCACACAGCTATCAGATGATGGGAAGTAAGGTTTTCAAATGGGACAAGGCTCATGTAGAGATCCAGGAAGGAAGACAGAAGATATGATGTTGAGAGTGCAAAAAGGATTAGAAGGATGATGGATGATATGGTTGGACGGGTGGTTAGGTTAGCTAGAAAACAACTTTTTCCCCTTGTTATACTTATCATGGCAGGCCTTATGCCATGCCTCTGTTGCTTTCTATCTTTACTGTGTATTCTATATAGTGTTGAGATCAGTCAGTCAGTTGTGCATCCTATTTAATAATAATGAGCTAACAAACGTCTTGCTATTAAAAACTTGAAGTGTATTTGCTTGGAAGTAACAAAAGAAGGTAAATATGAGAAGGTAAACATATTAAAAATTCTCTATTTTTATCTGTCAATAAAAAACATGTATTTTTTCTAGCGAGAAAATGAGAAGTGTTTTGTTGTATGCCTGCCTGCCTGCCTTGGCGAGTGGGTAAACAAGAGAAAGCGTCAGAGTCAGAATAGAGAAAGAATTGTGCAGAGAAAAATGTTACGCTTAAAAAAAGCTGTTACTGTTCCAGTTGCTAACAAGCAATTCTAAAAGAGAAAAAGCAATGTGTAAAGTGTAGATGAAAAGCTATAGTGTATAGTATATGTGAATAGTGAGCTATTACATTTTTTATCGCTCACTCAATTTATTTTTTCTGCATGAGTCGCTCTTAAAATGTGCGGCCTGGGAAATATAAAGACCGAAGACAAACAACACAATTTTTTTTGCTGTGATGCGATGACGGTAATGATGCGAGTGAGAGAGAAGTCACCTTCCACAGTGCTTTTTAGTACGTACAAATGAACTTATGCAAATCAGCTTCTTTGTTTGATCAAGCCATAGCCATAACACATCTCGTGTACCTATCTACTACCCACTATAACCTCACGAACAATTTGGATTGGCTTGGCGTGCTGTGTAGTGTATTCCATAAAACTTTGTTCATGGATAAGAAGACGGATGTGTGTTGGTGGATGAGCCAATAAGTGTGTATCTGCGAGGGGCTATAGAAAAAGGCCAAGTTAGTTTACAGGACAAACATAAGATACATAGTTTTCATATAAAAGATCCTAAAATTGCTATATCACTTTGTAAATGGCACAGGCATAGAAAAAAAGTTATGCAAAAAGGAGAACGTCTATTTTGAGCTGAGCGATAACGGCAACTCTACTGAAACTAGTTATGAGGCTACTTTTTATGCTTGTATCTGAAGTAGAAGTAGTAAATGAGTATGCTTCACCATCATAAATAGGAAAGAAAATTGATTCTGCACATAGTTTACCAAAATAATATTCTTAATGATCATCACCAGCATCACCAACCGCTACTATCTTTATAGATGAGTGCGCAGTGTGTATGAAGTTAACATGCAAGGTGTAAAGTTGAAGGAAAGGCATTTCGTCATCATCATGATCATCGTCACGTCACATTCGCATCAGAACGGACAAACACATCTCCTCACGGGAAAGAAATGTAATTTACGTGTGAACGTGGTCTTCTTGAAAATGTTTTGTGGGGAGGGAGTAGCGAGAATGAGATGATGGAAAAATATATAGTTGTTATTGTTGCTAAATGTTGTTGATGAGGATATGATGATGAAAGGTACCATATTATTATACATTTATGTGATATGATGGTTTTTACAATCTTTATTTATTTCCATATACTTTTTTAGTTGTCCATCATCATCATATTCAAATTCCAGGAAGTCTCGTTTAGATTCTTCCGTCCCACCACACACATATTTTATTTGACGTGCCTCAAGTCAATGATACCGTGACTGCTTGGTTTTTTCCAGAAAAAAAAACAGACAAGGTGAGGTATGTGTCACTACACCCCATCACCGTCACGCGGCTTCCCCATCCGGCAATGCGTCAGACAGTTGGCCTCCAGCCAATAGGAAGCCGCCATCACATGTACACGCAACGCAGAAGAAGAAGCGAGCATGATCCCACTCGCACATCATCATCATCACTCATTCGCAATCATTCTTCTATCATTCTGTTCTTTTTGTCTTGCCTGTGATGTGTGTCTACTACTCAGAATAAATACTACAATTAACTTAACCTAAACTAACATTAACTATCGCTTTCGAACCTCATTATCATCATCAACGCACACAACGTGCTACTACACAAGGCAAAAAATACTGAGAAGAAACGAGTATTTAGTGAAAAGGTCTTGAGAGTCTTGTTGCTGGTGAAGGTTTTGGTGGCAAGACTTGACACAAACAAGTTCCCCAAGTCTAACCAATCCAAAATCCACAGGCCTACCAACTAGTCAGTGAGAACAAGAAGCAAAAGTAGATAGAGTACACAGTTCTCTAGAGAGATGTAACCTCAACCTCCATTAGACTGCACAAAACACGCACACAAAAATATGGGATTTTCCTTCACACTTTTCCCTTGTCTAAAAAAGGTACACATTGACGATGCAACGCAGAACAGAAAATTGGATTTCCCATTTGACTACTTTAGTCTTTTAGCTGTATTGCATTACGGAGGTACGTTTTCCCTCCAGAGAGAGAGGTGCATGATGATGATCTCCATTTTGACCCCACCTTTCTCTTGCCAAACTTGTAATATGCTTTTTGTTAATATTCCTTTCTCTGATCTCCATTTACTTTTACTCAGCTAAATATAATTTAATTCTATTAATATAACTTTGTGAACTGTATGTGTTCGTTCGGTAATTGGCTATTGGCTGCTTAACTGATTCATTTATGGGAGATATAATCAAACCATCCTACACACTTTATACACACAATATGCACCTTTTCTTCAAATCATTTTTATGGTTGACCTGATGAAGCACAATAAAATGATAATATATTCTTTGTCTCACTTTCAAAGAAAACATTCATGTGTAGGTGTTATCATAAAAGGAAATTTGTAATGTGAACGTGACATTCATAAATAGAAATTTAATGAGCGAGCAAACAATGAAAATATTTTGAATATGAGGCGATTGTAGCTTTAAATTTGTTAACAAATTGCATCTCTGCGTAGGTGAATAGAAGAATAGCATAATAAATGTCGCCATAAAGGAATGTAATGAAAGAAAAGTTGAGAGTTGAATTTCTATTCTTTCGTCTAACTATTATACCAGACCACCGTCGCGTCGCGTCAGCACCATTACTCTTAACTGTTAAGGAAATTATAGCTTTAAGAGGTACCGCTTATGATGATGACTATTACTGATGTAATATCAGTAAAATTTCTTCCTCCGTATCATTTGTGAAAGTCGCCATGAAAAGAAAGTTTGAATTTGAAAATATCTGCTTATGTGTTCATAAGCCATCAGCCAATACATGTGCTATAAAGGAAGCACTTCAATATCACTTTCCAATGGTATGGATTTCAAGTAATGGAATGCGTGAGTAAGTAAACGAGCTTGGCTCGTCGTAAAATTGATGTAAAAATCTAGATATAAAACAATTTAGGTAGTGATGTCAGTGGTGGTGATGGTAGTGGTCTCTCATATACAGTTATACTTCACTCAAATTTTTCGGTTTTAGAGTCGTCGTTGGGCGGATAGGATTTCCATCATCGTCATCATCATTGCATTTACAATCCATATTGTTCTTCATCGCCACTGCTACCATATTTTTTCTCCTCAGTTTTTATATGTACTGTATGTGTCGAAAAAGATCTTATCACATGTTGCAAACATGAAAGTCAAGCTATAACCCATGAACCATTTTTTCCCGAAGCGTGTTGGACTGGAAAAAAAATAGTGAAGGTATCTATCTGTCTGTATACTTGTGTAAATGTACCTAACATGAAACATGCACATCTTTTATTACTACAACTCTGTAATGGAAAGCATTTCATTTCAGTTTCTACATATATTTTCTTGGTTCGTTATTTCTTCGTTTGTTGGTCTCACTCCTTTTTTCCTTTTTTCTCCACTGTTAATAAAACTGATAAAGGATCTCTGAATGAATAATGCACAAAAGAGAGAAGCCTTTGCCTTTGCATTCCCTTCTCAAGCAGCAAATGAATAAAAGAAGAAGGTGATTGTGATCACCATCACCATCATCATCATCAATAAGTAAAAGCAGTGTACCAACCAAACCAGCTAGAAGATCTTTCGAAATATTTAAGGAGAAAAGCAGACCAGAAAATTTGTGTGTGGGAAACGTGCTTATGTGTCTATTTAACAGACAAGATGAGATGACTTGAAGAAGAAATGGTGGCACTGGAGGGAAACGTTGGAGTTTTCTCTTTGTTGGAAAAGAGGAAGATAGAACTGAACATATTTTTGCAAATGTGAAAGCAAAGGCAGCATTATTGCTTGCTACCACCACCAAAACCACAAATTGATATAACCATAATGCATAACGAGACAGCATGGCATGGTGTGGTGTGGCTATAAAAGGGAAAAGTACAAAAGACTTTTACTTTTGCAATAATAGATTATATTTCACTTTTATCTTTTCCTTTTATGATTTTCTCCCTCTATTTCTATTCTCTTTACAGTGCTTATGTAGTTTGGTTGAACAATAGATTTGGAAATTGTGGATTTGTGTTTGTTGAAGAATGTTTATTTGGAATGTTGAGTAAGAAACATTTTTAAAATGTTTTATTATTTTTCTCATAGTTCACATATGCTAGTGAGCTAGTGTTTTGGGTGTGTTTTGTTTGTACTACTTATACAGATGGTGTGAGAAGATGAATTGCTGATTTAAAAACCACCCAAAATTGAATTGAACTAGAAAATTGTCGGCACTCTTTTCCAGTTGCGCTATGTATCATTGTTCTGCATATTTTCAAATAGAACAAAGATGAGTGGATGAAACGCTTATAGAAAGTGGGACAAATTAAGTGTTCACATTTATAGCTGACTGATTAACAAATGAAATGTGTTTTATACGCTTGAATGGCTTCTGTTCTGATTCTGAAGTGTGCATGATTTAAAAAAAAGAGAAACCAGATCCACTAAAATTGTTTTTGTGTAGAACGAATGAACAGCCAGAGGAAACAGGCCAAATAATGTAGCAATACTATTTAGTATTTATTTACCATACAGGCAAGTTTAC
>JAQFXM010002315.1:0-25474 GCA_034693345.1 Entomobrya multifasciata
ACTCAATAGTTTTTGAAATATGGCTCATTTTAAAAAGTGATTTTTTAAAATGACAAATGTTTAATATTTTTGTATAATGACGTTTATATGATCAATTAAATTTAGTCAAATGATGAAGTGAGTATACGCCGGCGCAGCCGGCTTTAATTTTAACATTTTATGTCATTTCTGGCACTTATTTACCTCATGTTTACATGATTTATTTAACTTCAAAACGTATCAAAAATTTAACCATTGATAAAAATTAATTAATAGTTTAACTTTTCTTTATTGTGTACTAGTAAATGGAAAGTTAATTATTTAGCACTTGAACTATTATTCAATAACAGTTGTGCTTCGAATTCTTAATGAGCTGCTATCAAGAAACTATACGGAATTAATCATGACGGGTAAAAACAACAGATTACTTAATTAATTAGCACACATCAAACCCACATACATTCCTACGTACAAATTTTCATTCAAACTGTGTACCAAAAGTTTATGTAATATTAATACAGTCAGTATTTGGATAATGAGATAACTACAATAGTAAAAGACATCCCTTGTCCCTAGGAAAACTTGCACCTTTGTAGAATTTCTTTTATTATATTTTCGCCTACACTTTTATGCCTTCGTTATTATCTGCATCTTTTTCTTCTGGAAGTGGAAACAAAATTTCGTATGAAGGCGGCTGCTCCTTTTTCCCTTTCTTTTCCTTAAACACCTCTTCACTTTCCATTGCCAGAATTTTCATTTTTCTCATTAGATTCGCATTTGGAGTTTCCGGAGGACTTTCATTGTTAGATTTCAACCGACTGCCATGCGGATTCCAAATAACTTTATGGTAACAATAATATACTCTTAAGATACCTATTAATATTAGCACTATTCCGGTCACGGACGCTATTGCAATTATAGCAATTGGAGACAGCCCTACATCATCCAACAATAAGATTTCCTCTTCACTCAAACCATTTACTAAAGAATCGTCAATTATAGGATCCGGCTTTACATCAACAAACAACTCAACTTTCTCCAGTGGCATTTTGGTAGGAGTCAGGCTTGACTTGGATTTTTCGGTATGGTTAAATCTAGAAGCAGTGAGATTGGTAGCTCGACTGGATGAACCTCTAATAACGAAAGTTTTACTGGCTTTATGTGCCCTGCTAATTTCTACTTGAGGGTATTTCCTCACTAAACCAATCAATCCCGCTGCATCTGTGCCGGATTCCTTTGCACTATGTTTAATTTCTACAAATTTTTCAGTAGTTGTACTACTAATACTGTTAGGTCTGGGCCTCTCAGAAGATGTAGAGGCTGGCAATTTGGTTGTTTTCACCGAAGCAACTGTTGTTGTGGTTGGTGCTGTCGAAGTCGTTGCTGCAGTTGTAGTTGTTGTACGTTGTGAGTGTCGCAGTTGTGAAAATCCAGTTCCTTGACGTAGTCCTGCACAAGTGAGAGAATCCTCATCCGAAGCAAAATCTTCTCCGAATGCACAATTCAAGGTTTGATCACAAAACAGTTCTTTCCTAATGCAAGTCTTGCTATTTGGTACACTTGGTGAGCAGGTAGCAAATAAGTTCACGTCATCTAATTCACTTCCCGTTTTAATACTGCTCGTTTTGTTTAAAGATGGACAGTCTAACGTTTCAAAAATATATCATTATGTATGTATATAAAATGAGTAAAGCAAGGATTACACGTTCATGAAATATACATAGATCAATTTACCTTTATACGCTGTGAAGATAATTTCCACTTTCAGGTCTGGATTGAGACTTGAGTCAAAAATGTCAAAATTAAAATTACGAACTAGACCCCAAATGAATCCATGATAAAACAAAATTTTCATCCTCCCAGAATCGCTAATGAAAGTTCTCGGCCCTATGAGGCCTTTAGGTGAAGGACTTGTATCACGTACGTCAACTCTCCCACAAGTTCCTGTCGTTTCAACCCCACCTCCGTCCACTTCACTGAACTATTAAATGAAAATGAAATTTAATTTTTACTTCGACAATACATTTAAGAACAATAAGTTGTTATGTTTCTCAACTACAATTACATTCTTTTAGTAACTGCAAAATACTGATGCATGCATACAGTTCGGCTTCTAAACAATATATTGTATCTTGGCAAATCGTATTGTTGGCATTTGTTTCGCAGAAAATAATTCGCTCATTGTAATGAAATGAGACGGTTAACGCACATAATGCGGACATGGTGAAGGTTAAAGGTAAAAATGTACATTTTAACACACATTTCGAATTATCAGTGCATAATGCAGTTCACTGCTCTTCTCTGTACTTTGTTTTTAGAATCGTAAGTTATGACAATATAGGTTGAACTTAGCGATTTAAAACAAACAACATACTTTGTATTTTGATTCAATACTGTAGCTTCATTCAGTCTTCAATCCGTTTACTTGCCCGAGCGTAAAAAGCTGAGATGCACTAGTGCTCAACTCATGGCTCAAGATTTGATTGTTAAATTAAAACACTAACTGAGCTTACTAACATAATATGAAGAAATTCAAGTGCAAATCATGTAATCGCTTATCCTGATTTTCAGAAACTAATAAAAAACTGTGTCCAGATAAAATTTTGTAAATAAAATATTTTTAGCATCATACTCATAACATATTAAATATCTTCTACATATTAATGCCTATTTTTAATGTTCTTTGAATCATCGAGTCGAAGTGCATGCCAAAAGGACTACGTGAGCTTCTAGATCACAGGATAGGTAATAAAAACAATTGCCCTTTCAATAATCTATTTTTAGGCCTTGTTTCAAAGCAATAGAGTATTGGTATTTATACAAATAAAATTACGTCTCAGTAAGAAGGCTGTAAGGAAGGAAAAAAGTAAATCGAGATATTTGAGAACCCATATCAGTTAATCTAATTTTGTGTTTAACACAAAACGTATCAAAGAACGTACTTTGTTTTATTCTCAAGTTGCAATCAAGGAAGGTAACATACATTCAAAAGGATAATAACATGAAAATATATATGAAGATTCTGATGCACTTTTTTATCGCATAAAATTAGTACGCGAAATATATAACGAATTTTGTATCATGTGCGGTGCGCCTATATCCGGCCCGGCCAATATATAATATACCTACTCATGCAAACCCTAACAGTAGACTAGTTTGTAGTTAAGCTTGGAACATTTAATGTATTTGCTTAATTTTAAAGCGTACATACATAAATACTAATTTCTGTCATTAGATAATAATGCACATAAATTGAAATTATAGCAGGTCACTTCATAAGAAAAAGTATAGTAATTTGGTAAGCATCAATAAATAAATCACGGCAAATAGACAGGATAACTAAAGAAAATGAAAATAGTTGATGAGTTAGAATATATTTCATTCACACACCAACATTTTAGATGGACATGTGATTGCATACATTAGATGCATTCAGGTCATCATCATTAGTATTAGTAGTTTTAATAATATAAATAAAAAAGTTAAACGCATGCAAACAAACATCAACTCAGGACATGTCAAACGAGCCTATAATGATATCAACATGAAAACATATCAATCCTTAAGTCTCTTAAGTTCCCATGCTTCATGCTGTGCATTTTTTTAAATTCCCACACTTAAACGTAATAACGTAAAATAGTTCGAGAAGTATACTTAAGGGATGCATCATTCACATAAAACATAATTTAAATATACTTTTATCTTTTCATTGAAAGGGAAATTAATTATCTAGCCTAGAGCCTAGGTTAATAATACTTCTTAAATCATAAATACTGTGTCTACTTTCTATTCCCTATTTTTCTTTATTCGTAGGGTAATTATAATTTAACCAATTTCTAAAGTTTATCTCAAACAAACCCGAGTATCGGTGTGACATTATTTGTTACATGAAAATATGAATCGAAAACTAAATAGGCAAAAATTCTAACTATCAGTATCCCTTATTAATATATTTTGACTTATTTTACATATTCTATTTCCTGTAGCTCTCAGCTTGTACTTGGACAAAAGACAAAGTCATTGCAAATCAGGGTGATATTATGATGACATCAAAACCGTGATATTTGTATACAATAAAGTTGCATAACGCTCTTAATATTTACCCTTGCAATAGTTATTGTTTTATTACCTACTGTTACATGTTACATTGTATGAACTTTTAATGCACATAATATTACTTTACAATAAAAAATGACCTCATTCCAAACCCGACGGAAGCAAGAACGACCTGTTTCACTCAAGTTTAGTCATGAAACTTAATTATTTAATCCAAATTATTTAAACGTTTCGAATTTACAGGTAAATTTGTCGACACGTGTTCATCGCGAATAGATTTCAAAAATACTATTTTGAGTAAACATGAAATTTGTGTAGCAATGCTTTTGAGTTTTAAACAAAGAAACTGTAAGCTGCAGGGGGATAAAAACTTGAGGACGTAATGTAATTTAACCGAACTTATGGCCTTTTAAATTATGATTTTGATTATGGTGCATTTCACGCACATACGCCGCTGGCCTACTCTAACCGTCATTGAATTCTTTACTGTTATTAACGTAATCAACATGCTTTTAGGCGCCAACTTAAACCAAACTTTTAATAAGAAACTACCAGGTACGAAGGTCATATTTTGAAGTGCCAGTAGTAGTACACCTAAAATGTAAGGAGTTTGACTTTTGGTAACGGTTTCGCTTGGGGTGAGGTTACTAATGAGTTTATCATATTTATGCATAAACGTTGATTATAATTTTGCCTGAGATAAAGGACATAGCATTAGAGTCAGATATACTATATAGCATATATAGCAAGTAAACTTACGAGAATAAAATCATTGCAAGCATCTTCCGCAACCCGAAGATCCAAGCTTTGTATTATTGCCATCACTCCATACCCGGGTGGCGCCTCCACCGTAAACTCTCCAGGACCGGAAACTCTTCTAGAGATGAATACTTGATTCGATGTAGCACTTGGACTGTCAGGTGCCAACGGTATTACAACAGAGTAATTAGGATAATCTTCTAACATTATTGTTCTTCCTGTGTCAGGATTAAAAATCGTTGGCCCTCTGGTAAGTCTATCCCATCTGGTTAATGAAACCAGGGGTGCTAACATGCGTCGAAGAAATATAGAGAAATTAATTACATTTTATATTGCATTCCCAATGATTTTTTGGCATTTTTTCGAAGGCTGTAACTTACGCCCATAAGTCACCGAAGTGACTAATCCAATTAACGAACATGTCGCAGAGATCAATGAAAGTAGGTTAGAATGCCTGCATACAGCTCGCATTTTCCTACCATTTAAAAAACTTAAAACACGATTTAAAAATTTCTGGTAACAACTCCCACTTGCACGAAATTACTGAACACTAGTATCTCAATTTAAGATTTTCACTTTTCCTTTCAATCACAGAAAAATGTATTCTGTCTGTGACTTAACCGATTGGAGGAAATCATAATTTTATAGAAACCAGTTCACTTCCAATTCCAACTATATCATAAATACATAGTTTACGCTGACTTTTCTAGCGTATTATTATACAAGACTGTCTCCACAATTAGCTAATGAATGACTGATGAACCGTACTAGCAGTTTGGAATCATCAGACGCAGATGATGCTCCCATAACTAACACTCAACAACATACTTCAAACTTCAATTGTATTAATTTATTTGGCTAGTTTTATTTTGCTGGTTAGCAATTATAAATATTTGTATTCTAGTTATTACATGACACGACACTACATGATTATGTTGATGATGATAACTAAGACATGAACCCTTATTTAATACAGTTAAAAATATGAATTTCTTTCGTATTCGCACTAAATCATAATCTATATTCGCCTGTTTTCTGCTACGATTTGTTTTACATACGGCTTTATTACTGATACTACTTAGATTAGGTTGATAGACTAGGGCACACAGGGTGCCACAGCCGATTTACCTTTGCTACTTATTCCCATGTTTGTGTGTAGCACCTCCACTTCGAGTTCAAGAAAACAAGCAAGAGTTTAAGACTAGACTTAAGACCCTTTAACCGCATTAGCGCTTCTTATTATGAGAATAGCAAGAGTAAATGAAAATGAAACTTAAAAAAATATGCATGATTATTTTAGACAAAGGCAAAATGCACGATAGCTTACCTTACAATATATTATTTTCTGTTAAGGTAAACATTCAACGGAAATTCAGTTTTTGCTACCCATTAATTTACATTAAGTTTGATTCATATAGTACCAAAAAGAAAATATGTTTCTAGAGTATTAAAAAACACACTAGGTTTTGTTATGTTTGTCTACATTAAAGTGCGTGTATGCATAAAAAACACGCATGTGTCAGAAATATTCATAACATAATATAACTTACCTATATTCAAACACATGCAGAAATATAAATTATAACCATGCATTGTAAAAGAAGGTATCATCAATTCACGTAAATTGTCATTTTCCACCGTGTCAGTAACATTTTTTTATAATGTTAACATTAGCTAACATCGTCGGGTCAAATAATAGTTCATGATGATGATCATGGCATTTGTGTTGATGGTAGTTATAATATAATTACTAATATTACTTTTTTTTGTATTGCGTCAGTCATCATTTTGCATGCACTCGTCTCATTGTATTGTTAATCAATGCAGTTTGTTAGCGGGATAGCAATAATACTATTTCTTATCATGTCAGGTTCATATAATTAGTTAAAAAAGTAAAAGGCAAAAAAATGTATTCTTCGCATGTGGTCAATGGTCAATCTGTTTTGCTGCATGTTGAGCAAAAAATATATCCATCTCATTAGCACGCGCAAACCGTTCTTTTTTCTAAATGCCCACTGCATTTTTACTCCAAAATATTTCGGAACAAAACTTAGCGCTAAACTTTATACGCCATTCGCCGAATCAAACATGCTGGAGGACAGAAAATGAGCCTGAGCTAGAATCTTCTTAGTGTTGCAATTTTGGTCAAGTAGGTCGAACTTTGTTCAGATTGTTTTGTTAAAAGAATTTATCAGAGATATTTTGTTGATTCCTACAATTAGTACAGTTCTGTAACCTGCAATGTGGTGAACTGATTAAGTTGTTTGCTGTGGGAATTAGCTTGCACAATGCACTAAAAGGTGCTAATATGACATATCTTAAATCTTGAGAAACTGATAATTAAACATTTTGTCATGTAACAAGAAGCAAGACAGACTTTAAGCCAGTTTGTTTAAAGAAGCACAAAAAATGCTAACTAGTCTACGCAATTCACATAACAGATATATGAAAATCACAAGGCAGTGGAAAGTGTTTATCATCAGGGAAAGAAGACGCGGAACATTGTTTTATTGGTGGGAAGTGTTTGCATTCACATGAATATACGTGCGTAGTATGTACATAATTTGTAATTGTTTTGGGATACTGATACTCGCAAGATAAGATGTATGTATACAAATAGTGCGTTATTTTACGTGTTGTAATCATTCCTTGTCGCCTATTGTACACATTGTTGCGTTTGAAATGTGAAATAACTGTGCTAGATTGTCGATAATGAAAAATCGAGAAAATTTCCGCTAATGCAATTGGGAAACATGATGACTTCATAATTTGATTAGCATGGCGTTTTAACAGTAGGAGATTTTGCAAGAAAAGTGTGTTTATATTGAGAGACATAAATATGTGAAGATTATCAATTAGCTTGGAACTATGTGACATGCATATAAATTTTTGTATATGCTTCCTGATTTCTAAACATGGGAAACTTCATGCGTCATTACAGGATAAGTAATCACTCAATGAGTATAAATATAACATTTATTTAGCAGAAATACTATGACAGAAGAAGTAACGAAAAACTATTATACATCCAGTTATCATATCAGTTGTACTATTCAACTTGTGGGTTATCAATGTGTGATATGTTTTGAATGCACCAAATTTTATAAAGAGGAACCAGGCACCACGCTTGCCGGTGGAAGTCATTTTACTAAAAACAAGGTGTTAAATGCTTTTAAACAAGTTTCATTTTAAAGAAATTTTTAAGATTCTTTCTTCATGTCCAGGTAGCATAAATATGGAAATAGGAAACGTTTTGGTAAACTAATAAATCAGACTTGAATATCATCTAACGGTGCATGAAGTTAGAACATCTTTTTGCATTGTATAAAAATGCTTGAGGACTCTTCTGACAGAATTAAACATTTTTATGTTCAATATAAATGTGAAATGTATGACGAATCTTAGATTCAAGTTTTAATAAATACTTGCAATTCGCAAATATTTTACATACGCATGCTTATAATATGGAATATTAGGGTAACTAGTTCCTGTGTTATTTAACTGACAGCAATTGAAAAGTGCTGTACCCGATTCATCTGTTGGCTTTAAAAGTTGCTGTTTCATTCAAAATGCAAAAACCAGGTTTTCGCATACTTCCCCCGATTAAAAAATTAAATATGATGTTTCATATATTTACTATTTTATGATTTACGCATGCGTTCAAATTTGAGACAAGCGCAAGCGTCGCCATCTGCTTCTTGTTATGACACCTGCTTGGAATATTAGTTGCATAGTTCTCAGCACAGTTGAATTAAACAACGAAAGACGCTTTTTGATTTAAATAGTTGAAAAGTAAGCAAACGATGCGATACCATTGTAGTTTTATGATGTTTTGGTGACCTTTTGACTTGTTTGTGAGCTAGTGGCTCGTGTCTCTTATCATCAACAATTTTAAGGGTTAACTAAAGCCTTGCTAAAATGTGCTCTGGGAGTATGTTAGTATATTTTGTAGCGTGCAATGCCGAATTATGATAAATACTTTTATTTTGTTTTTAGAAATATTATGGAATGAAACTTTTATGCTATATTTTATGCTATGCTAAACTTTTATGGCGACCTTACGACAGTTGTACATAAAATACATATAAATCTCTCTAAATGACTCTACCGTGCGCCCCTCTTCAGTCTTCATGGTTTAGTCGTAATCCATGTATCTCACATTTTCATGTACTCACAGATTTTAAGTTAAGTAAAAAATGCACGTTTTGGGTATTTTTTTTTGCAATATTTGCCGTTTAGAATTTTAAAATGTTTTCTTTTGTTCTGCAGTCCTTGTCAGTTTTACTATTTGTATTGTAATTTACTCGCTTACATGTTTAAGTTCACGCTTGTACCGTACCAACATCTCGAAATACGAGGTGTAACGTAAAGTGTGAAATAAGCCTTGACTATACTATGATGAATCAAAATGCTGACTTCATTTAACATTTTACGAAATTAAAAAAACGATAACTGCTAAAATGAGTAATTTGTCACGTCTCGAATTTTATGTCTCAATATACCAAAGGTTTCAAGAAATTTTGAAATATGTGTTAAATTTTAGCCTGTGACTTATACAATAAAGATTTATTACTAGCAGTTATAAAATTTAAAGAATACTGATTTTATAAAAAAACATGATCGTGAACCTAAACTATACCAAAGTCCCACACTCTTCGATTTTCCAATTTTCATACAGATCTTACATAAACGTAACTACAGACGGCGTGCCTCTAAAACTCATGTAATATTCAATTTTATTTGTGCACAACTCAACCAGCACAAAGAGAATGTGACAATTAGGCGTTATCATTCCGTTTAACTACAATAATAAAGTTTAACTATCATCACACGATCAGTAGACCAGATCAACTGGCATGACATGCTATTTCGTATTCTAACCATCTACATATAACTATATAAATATTTAACAGTAACAGTACAAAATGCGTAACTTTATCTTCAAGATTTTAACAATATAAACTATAAACCATGCAAGTAGATCTAACAAAAGCAACGCTTTGTGTATCACATCATCATGGCCCCACGCACTCCCACAAAAAATAGACTTGGCAGGCATACCCACGCAACATGAAACGAATAAGATTCGCATTGTTGTAAAACGATGAACATGGTTTTATTATTACACTAACATAACAAGTTAGCCTACAAAAACAACACGAGAAAGATTGACGAGATCTCTAGGCAAATCAACAATTCTTGTGAATTCTACAAAATAAAAAGTATATTGTATTCATAATACACAAGAAGAAGCAGTAGCTAGGGCTAGCAGTAACTTTGCCATTTAAAGTGACGATGATCTAGTATGTAAACTGACATGACGTCACATTTTTCAAGGTGGAGGAACAGCTTTGGACAAAATAGAATGGGTTATTACTTATTACATGTGTTACGTTTATCGTCACGATGGTGGTGGTGATGATGGAAAGGATTATTCAACAACATAGAAATATAAGCAGTGATCATATAATATCCTGTGTATTTGCAACTTTATATACGTCCACATTATTAACTTTTAGTAGCACATGTTTGTGTTTAAATACGCTATACAAATTCAAAGGGAGTACTAACTACATATTAAAAAATGATCTCAAACCTGCGCCACATCTTTGCTATTTTAATGCATAAACATCTTCAAGATCTTTATCCCCTTTACTTAACTCATTTTACCTTCTTCTTCAGTAGGGGACTGTGTTATTGTAGTAAATAAAAAGAACAGTTTAAAAGATAATTACTTTAAATAGCACATTTAAAATTGTACTGCTACTGCCATTGTTGATGATCCATTCACACAAAATTAGCATGTAATAAGATTGTCCAAAGTCCAAACTTAATAATACCGTTTTTTATTTACTACTATTTGCTAAGAAAAGTGTGCCACTTTTTCAGGTTCTGTGATATCAACATAACAAAGTAAGTTAAGCAGAGGGAGAGTAGGTTAAACACGAAAACATGTTAAGTACCTTGTTAAGATGATAATATAATCAAATCTTTAACCTGGTCTGCACCTCTTTGGTAAACAATTCAATTTTGAGAGTTATATTTTTGAATTATGTTTCAAAGTGAAAAAATAGTTTTTATGAAAATGTGTTCTCTGGATTGTTTTGGAAAATGAGATAATTGCAAAGTTCTGCAAAATAGTAATTAAAAGTGGATTCGATTTCATTGTGTACGTATAAATATCTACTAAAGCATTAAATTGATCTGATTGTTAAAACCTAAACAGTAGCAAGTAAGCTGCCAAATCTTTCCTTGTTTGTTCTCTTTTTTTTGTAAATGATAAATCAGATCAGAAACGAAACAATAAAACCACAATACATGCATACATATACCTACCATGAGGAGTAGGCAGAAGGGGATTGTTGAGTCACGTAATTTTTCAGAGAAGTAAATCGACAAAATTGATATACATATTCGTTTGTAACACATTTTGTTATCCCTGTTTTGTAAAGCTCTGCATGATTTTATGCATTCGTGTAAAAACGTAAAAATGTAATCATTCATTGAGACAATTTTTTGATGTGGTTTGTGAACACGGTAGATGCAAAAACGAAAACGACACAAATAGATGCAGAGATAATTTTTGTTCCTGCACAAATCAATGGCATATGCGCGAACAGTATATAATGTGATCTTGTGACTTGTGAGATGTACATGGCAAACATAAAACAAGGAAACGATGATTAATTCCAAATTAGGGTGCATAAAGTCATGTTAAGATTTTTTGTAATAAACGTTGTATCGATTTTATGGAAACATGTATAATTTCCAGTCTAATTCTGCTTTATGGAGAGTGTTTTCATTGGTATTTGTTTTGTTTAAGCTAAGCTATGTTTTTTTTTGCAGTTAACACTAAAACTACTGTATTTTTTCATTACAGAAACTCCAGTAACATGAAGTTGAGACTTTATTCCATACAGTGTTAAAAGTGAATTTAAAAAGCCTAATGCAAATTTTGAAACATGGGACTGAAATCGGTGCGTCTTTGGACACTCATATTTGATCATCAACATTATGCAATAAATGGAATCACTTTACTAATTTGTGGAACATTCATCTTTGGAACTTGCGGTAACGTCTTAGCAGAACAGAAACAAAGTCAAAATGTGACTGTCACCGAGAGCAAAAATTCAGAATCTCCAGTTTCACGTAAATTGTCACATAGCTTGTTTCATTACATTATAAATATTCAATCGAATGGCTAAATTGAAGAGTTTAAATTGCATTGCATGATAATATTTCAGAGGTTCGATATAGAACCAGACCAGTGGCAGCATTCCACAATGGACAAAAACTTGCTAGTAACAACTCCACTGCTACAAATTCAAGTGAGACTGATGGTCCCGAACCTTCCGGGGTTCCATTTATTGCGGTCCATGATTTGACTTCCCAAACGTTTGAAAAACTTCAAGAAAACTGGAGAAATTTGGAGGTCTTCCTTAGAAATTTGCAAGCTCGAAGCAGGTCCCAAGATGGATCGTCTTCAGGTCCTGGAGGTGCATCATCATCATCAACAGGGCCAGGGGCTACACCAGACAGAACAGCGACAGTCCGAAGACCTTCATACAACAACTTTTATACATTTAAATATCATCCAGTTGTTTTAGAAGGCGAAGGTTCAAATAGCGACATTAATGCAAGGGGGACGCCCCCGAGTACATTTAATGGAATAAATTTTAATCCATTTCCATTTGATCCGAAAGGTGAAGGTAATAAACATGTGGATATGGAAAGGCACACCGTTGCCACAATATACACCATAGGAATTTGCCTGACAATTATGGCGATTGGATCTGTCATGTTTATTTTAATTAATAAATGTGATGGAACTGGCGGAAGTAGTTATATACGTACAAGTACTGTTTCTGGCAATCGAAATGCTAGAAATGTCAGACCAAGTAGTAGTAGCAATGCAAGGAGTCGAAATGGTAGAAGTGGTGGTGGAGGAAGTAGTACTAATCATCAAGGACATCATGTGTCTAACTCTGTAAATATATCCGGCGTTGCTGAATCCGCTGCCAAGATTTCAATCGATTTGCCTCCATCTTATGATTCGCTATTCCCGGAAGGAGTGCCTAAGGAACAAGAGAATCATGAACAGTCTACAAGTGCCGTTGTGGTAAATTCTGATCCTTCCGTAATTAATTTAAGTAATAGTCAAAATGAAAATCTAAGGCCGTCCGTTGGAACGACTAGCGTAGAAAATTAACAGTTACCCTCGTATGTGTACCTTGATAAGCATATATACATTTAATTATTTTCATGCTATGAAAAGTATTGGTTGTGCAACAATACTGGTCCTGGAGACGGCTGTATTTTATGTTAGAATTCCGAAGATGAATTTGACCACTATAAAAAGAAGGTATTTTAAATAAAATTTTCGTCTTCCATTTAAAATTTGATTTTTAAAAAGTAGTGTAGTACAAATAATAGTTGTAAAATTATTAAATCGGGTATTTGACAATTAAAATGATAATAGAATCATAGCATGCGTTTAAATAATGCTATGAACTTTGAAATCAACTAAGTATACCTGCAATGCAAACCACTATTAAACCAGACTAAAAAAATTATCGTTAACTGTGAGAGCATAAATAACTTTTAATTTTGCGGTGCTCTGAGTTGAAATTCCAAATTGCGGAAAGATACTGAACGAAGCATAATTTATTTTGACATTGAATGTGTAAAACTTGTTTAACTTTTAATATTATAAATGTGAAATGCAGTTACGCCACTCTATACATGACGAACCAAATAGTTAACCAGCCCCATTTATTAACTCTCGCCAGTATTCCCGGTAATGTAGTGCATTGTAGTTTTAAAATTGTGATTGATAAATAAACGTTATATTTTTAGAAAATTTCTAACAGGAATTGTTTAGGATCTATGATTTGTGATTTGTCAAATGATGCCTGCAGAATAAGGGAACTAACGATATGATGGCATGCATTAAATTAAAATACATTATGTCACGCGCTCTTCTTAACACAAACCTTTTGTGATTTAATTTAATTAACCACGAAATATATGTTACGAAGCGTCAATGTGAATTAAGTATAGTAAATACTTTAATAACAATTCTTAAGTAGTGTGTGCTTATGCTATTTTTTGTGTATGAACTATCAAACAATTTTAAATTTGTTAAAAGAAGGTACGACTTCTATAATTTATTTTTTATTTGTGTCAGTATTATAGTAGCTACTACTTCGTCTATTTTATACTATTTGTACATTAGTCCATGTTTAAAATTAGAGAATATGTGTAGAATACAAATAACGTCATTTGGTATATTTTTACTTTTCTATTTGACTTACCAGTTTTCACCCTTTTATTACCCTTTTGATCAAAATAATTATGAACTTTTATCTTAAACATACTCTGTTAGTTTATCACATAGTTTTTATATTTTTGACAAAATTTTGTACTTCAACCTCAGACTTACGAACAGAGCATCAGAACGAACTGTTTCGAAATGATGCTCTATGAATGTAAAATTGTAATAAAATAAATATAAAATGAATGTATGCCTTGTTGAAAGTGCTAAAAATTTCTATGATTATTGATTTCTAAAGAATGGTTAAATAAAAAAATATTAACCTATACCAAAACTATTCTTACTTCTTTGTATTAATACAAAATGTCCTTGGTTGTTTGTGTGACATTGTCTCATATTTAATTTCCATATAATTTTCTCGCAACGTGAAATGGTTCTTGGAACAAATCATTCCATAATATTCCAATAGTCTGCATCTGCAGATTATATGACGATAATGACATGGTATTTCACCACACCATGATACCATAACGTGTGTGTATGTGTACAAATGTCTACCTCATGGCATAAATTAACGATTAATAAAAGCAAATGAATTCAATTCATAATCAAATGATCGATCTAGTTTATAGAACAGAGAGCCATCCATTAGAGAATACTTAACAAAAAAAACTAGTCGAGTCTCACTTTATTTTTTAGGTCTTCAGCAAAATAAAAAATGAAACGTACAAGAACATTTTTGGAGGTACTACTAAACAACTTACAAACAAACATATTTCGTATTCATTAATTCTGTGTCGTGTTGCGTCTTTTGTTTCAATGTCACAAAAGAAAATTGTCGTCACGTATTATTTTTATCAATACAGATGCTTGAAAATGTTAAAAACACTTTCTTTGAAACCGAAAGCCAATAACTTTTCCATGTTGTATTCATACAAATGGCGAAAGATTTTCGTGGTGTAAATATTTTGAAAATATATTACTATTTAGTCATTCGAAACAAATACACCTGTTGGATACAAAAATTATTCCATGTAGTGTTATTTTTTATAAGAATATGGTCATAACATTTCTGTGGTTTAATGTTTCTAAAATTAGTTTAATAGATTATCTTCTGTAAAGTTGTCTTCTGTGTGATTCTGTCAACGTGAAATAATAGGAACTGAGTCAAATTTTGGAAATCCGAATATCAATTTCACTTCGGAATTACGTGTTTGTATATAATTTTTAATTTAATCTAAAGGAAAATCCTAAACAAGGATTATAAAGTACTAAAAACAATAGCGCTAAGCAGTGAAATTTAAGTGTACGTTCAGTTGAACTGTGTTCAAAATCAAGTGTAGTGTACACTTCAATGTTTAGGGCATTTTAGTTTTAGCCTTGTAAACAATTGGTCTTACAGTTTCATTGTTCCTTCGATCATAATTGAAGATGAGTTTCAACAATTAGTATTATTATGCTTCATTTTATGAATACATGGAACCAAGTACAGGAAGCATACTCATTGTACATTTTTATACGCGTAATTTTTAAACAACTATCCTTAATTTGACTAAGAAGTTTTTGCCTATTTAAAAGCCATAAATTTAAAACATGAAAGTATTTTAAATATAGCTCTAAGAAGATCTTCTTTGCTGCTCTTGTTTTAAGTAAAAGTGTGTTGCGAAATCCAAATTCAAAAACTCGTTTGGTTTCAAAATATTTTTATAACATTTAGGTAATACGAACGTGATTGAATTTGAGTTTGGGTAAATTAAATATGCATTTTAAAATCAAAGATCGAAGTTGCATTCGTTTCTAGATAGCTACGAATTGGTGACTACATTGCGAGAATACATTATTTTGAAATGCTTAAACGTGAATACATCTAGCAACGTGTTGACAATTTTTACTTGCAAAGTACTTCAATTGTACATGGTATACTAGTAACTGTTCATGTTTTCAGTATTTTTATACACTTTTATCATATATCATATATGAAATTCTACTTTAATCAGAATCATTCGTATCCGTTTTGGGGTCGATATTTAAGAATTAATTTTATCACAAGATCGCAGCATTAGAAAATTTAATAGATGAACTAATGAGCTGTATAATTAATATCGAAAACGCATGCAGCTGCATTCCAAATTTAAATATGAAATCTGTGAAGTACAGAATTGAAGTGCTGAACCATACGCCATGTGTATCATAATGTAGCCGTGGTCTAACTGATTCAATGAATAATAAGTTTTAACATAATTTATGCAGTTTTGGAGTTTACGTAAAAGTGTATGTGCTAATATTCGAATATATTGACTACTAAAAATTGTTTATAAGAAGGAAATTTTATGTATCACAAGCATTATGAACAAAAACTGAACTTCTGTGCGAAATTTTTTGGTAGCGATAGGTAGTCAAATTATAATTAATTTGCGACGAATTATATTTTTATAGCAGTCTACTAGCCTGCCATTAAACAAAGTTTTTAAACCATTACACTGAATTAAATCTTTTACTCATATTTTAGTCAACCCTATAAATACTGAAACGTCAGAAATGAGTTTTTGTTTGCAAAATACTATCATTACACTTTCAAAGCAAAAAATAATCCGAAATTGGCTTTTAACTCATACACATATACAGATATATATTTATTGCTTTACTTGCATCAATGTTATTTTTTGGTGCTTTTAGGTTCAAAATCTAATCTTGAAAATTAATTGAAATGCTCCAGTTAAAAGTACTTTTTATCTTGGTAAAATTTGAGAAGATGTGCCTTTGTCAAACATCCGCTTACATAAAAAAAACTTTAAACATGCGAGACTAAGTTGTTGTAAAATATGTAACAAATTGAACACTTTCCAAAAATACAATGATAATTGGCAATGATACATTATACCCATCCTTCCTACACTCGATTCGCAAGTCTGGAGTTTGGGTTGGTAACTGTGCAAGATAAGGGAAGTACAACTACATAATTGTCAATGTTGGTAGTTTTTTTTACATTTTTCAATTGGCAAGACATGAAAACGTTAAAAATCTTACTATGCTTATAACAATTTGCATTCAGTAAAAAATAGTATGCAAATTGCAAACATTACACAGCGCAATGGCTGATGATTAGGTAAAATACTTGGTTCACTCATGAATATTTTTAGCCGAAGGACGAGAGTGCTGTTAGTACATCTAAAACAAGTAGAGAGAGAGAGAGAGGAAAGTGAAGAAGAACAATCTGTAAAAAAAATTGAAAGCTTGTGTGCAAGGAAAAAGAGGCATTAAATCCATAAAAGATAAACGTATCAGGAGCTAAAATGCGCCTTTTTGCTAATTCCATAAAAGCCCGCATCTAGGATGCATATTGTTATCGTTCATTTTAAAGCTTGGTTCACGAGAAGGGTGTTTAGATTAAATTTACAATGCGCATATCTCATTTTCTCTGAGCTAATACTTGAAAATCCATGTATAACAATTATATTCCATTTATTTTTAAAACTATGACTCGTTAACTTTGTTGTTTACTACACTAAATTTAAGAACCGGGTTTAGCAGTCTACTTTCCATAAAGTTGCAAGTACATTTTTGCTTACTGGGATATCGGCGTATGGAGGAAAAGACGCATCTTCTTTGACGTCATATTGTGATGAGTGAAGTTTGTTTGTAGTGATGATAATTCACTTTATGAACTTAAGTTCTTATGTCATGCGTTTATGTGCGGACAAGCAACTTCACGATAATTTGCACAATGACAAGCCGAACACGGATATTTTATTTACTCATTCATTGAATAATTAATTGTGCATCAATGTTTTCTAGATTGCTAAACAGAGCAGTACTGATTCTTGGCTGACGCTGCTGTGGTTTTCACTATAGGTGTTTTTTACACATAAGAAATAATTAGGGATAAATTAATTTTGTGGCATTTTATGCAAAGACGCGAACTTCCAAGTTTTTGTGGTTTTTTACTTTGAAATTTCTCTACAGACTAGTATAGGTAATCAGGGCAGAGATTCAAATTTAATTTGTTGTTCGACTTCCACAAAAAAGCAAGCCACTGATTTCTTCAAGCTTGCATAATAAATTTTCATGCAAAAGTTTATCATCGGCATATTTGTCAGTAGGATAAAATAACTTAAACTATCTGAACCTCACTTGATGTGGAAACGTCTTCTCTCGTACAAGTCGTCTATGTAATAATGACTTCTTAAAAAATGGTCCATAGTAGTTGTATGACTATTGACCGAACAGAGAACTAAAGTTCTACTTTCTGCAATACAGATAACTGACGACACTAATTTTACCAGTTCATGGTAATATTGTATGGGGTACAGCGAAATAGATAAATATTAAATGACCATGACCGCAACAAAATCTAAAGCATGCAATATAAGAATGATAATGAAACTGACTACCACGATCATTCACTAATTAAACCATTTTCTCATTTGTTAAGATTTATTTAACAACCAATTAAGACAAAAAGGAAGTTAATGTGATTGTGCTCCAGGAAAAAAATAGTGAACAAGTCTTGATTTGTGTCATAAGAATTCAGTGACTAAAAACTATGATTTCATGACTTAAATACTTATTCTATTAAGTAAATTCTTATACAATTCTGTATACAATTTGAACAAGGGATCTCGTCATCTTTTTCTGGAAAAATATGAAGCTCAGCCCTTTCTACTTCATTTTAATATTGCTCTCAGAAGTTACCATAATCTCTAGTGAATATGGACGTAAGTTTTTATTATTTTCCACACAATGTTTTATGATTTTAAAAAAATCATAAAATTATTTTCTAATGCTTTACAGCTCCACTGCTATCACTTTTACGTCCATCGTCATCGTCGCTGGCTGAAGCTGAAGCTAATAGACAAGAAGTACAAAGAGTTTTGTATCTGAAAGATTTTCCAAACTATGCTACAGTTTTGCCCTTCATGGAAGGCAGGTCCTGGGTGAAATCCGAGGAAATTATTGACATTCTTGGAGATGACTCTCACAGTGATGGCTTTACCCCATTCACCGTCACCCCACCGGAAGGCTATGGAATAATGGCTACTATACAGGAGCTACAGATTCCTGCATACAACACGTTCAATAGAAGCCTATTAATTATTGATGACAATGGAAGGATTCTTGAATGTTTCAGTCAACTATTGGTAGGTTATCATGAAATATTAAGTGCTAAATTCATAAAAAGTTTACTTAATTGTTATAACATGAAAAACTTAATTAACATTTTTGCATAAATAGTTCCAAATCGAAGGAAAGTCTGAGGTAAAAGTATGTGGACGCACCAACGATCATCTTCAGTTTCGGTCCAGCATAATAGATGGAGTAGGTCCGAGGAGTTTTGTTGTTCCTATTGGCAAATCTATCTCAGTTGGCTTTGTCTACCGGGATGCTGAAATTGACCAAAACCCAACACTTGCAAAACAAGTGCCATTTTATGACATGGGCTATTTGTTTCGTGCCTCCATTGCATTTACTGCTTACAAAGGTAATACAATGTCGACTATTATGAATCCATCAGTAAACATTTTGATACAAACAAATGAACCTCTATTTGTTTTAACACAGCATGTCCTCATGGACCTCCGTTTTTCAACGAAAACAAAGAAAAGCTATATCCATGTGACATTCCTCCGAACAGCAATGAGCCAGTGGCAGCCTGTGTTCGGGAAGAGTTATTTTGTGACGGAGTAATCAATTGCGGCATGCATGACTCAAAAGAATTCGCCATTGATGAGCGATTCTGCAAAGAAAAATCGAGCTTAAGTACCTCTGCCAATAACGCATCAGTTATGTCCCATCGAGGTAGACATATTGTAGTGAACAAAGTTCGTTTGGAAGAGGCCATAAAAAATCGTATGCTAACCAATAGCCGACCTTATGGCTACAACGACATGCTCATCCAAATGGGAGCAAATACTGGGGGTAAAGGTGGAGCCCACTACGCATCTCAGCCTGTGGACAAAAGCGATGCCCTCACTCATCCAGCCTTCGTTGCTTTAATAATTTTGATAACAATCATTTGTGTTCTTATCATTGGACTAATTTTCCGGTATTGTTGTAATCCATGCGTGGGGAAATCTGATCCATTTGGAGACTCAAGTAACCCCGAAGCGGTTGCAAGGTTCCATGAAAACTTGAGGAGTAGAGATCATGATGCCAGTGGACAAGTCGGGAGACCCTATGGAATCTCTTTTGATAGCTTATTTAAGTCTGCTGAAGATATGCCACCGGCATACGATGAATTATTTCCCCATGATGTACAGAGTAGAGGTAGTAACGACCATAAAGCCTACAGAGTTTCCTTATCCTCCCCCACAAGGAGTTCATCTAGTAATGTAGATCGTCTACCAAATAGTGATTATGCTAATCCTTCACCAGTTTACTCTATCCCTCTTGTTTCGCAAGGAACGTCACGTTCTAATAACACAATTACTAGTGATAATAGTAATGGTACTAGCGAGTCAAACTTTAGTTCCGGTGCTGTTGTTCATGTTGAAATGCTTCCAGGAAGTAGTCGACGCGATAGCGTTTCACCTGGAAGAACTAATAACCATGTAATTGCTACTAACAGTGATGAGGATAAAGTAAATCAGCAGGGATCAACATTAACAACTCCTCCTCAAAGTCATCATGCGTATAGGATAGACGATACATAGTCATTATAAAAATTAGAGATATTTATCGTTCTTTAATTATACATATTGTACGTAATCGCACGTAAAACGACTTTTAATTTTTAAAAAAATCGTAGAAATTAAGTACTACTCAAACAAAAATGTATTTACTTGTAATACAGTGTAACAAAAGTAGGTATATAATTTTAATATAACTTGACAAGTAATGAATAAAATAAATAGCAAGTTGTGGAAGGGCACAAAAAACTTTAATGATTAGAAAAATTCGAGGGGCAGTAATTTATTTGCCAATTTTTTTACCATCAAACGCACTTACTGAGAGTGAAGCATTGTGTATATGCATGTTATACAATTGAAGATATTAAAAAGAGATTTAAAATTATCAGGTCAGACCAGCAAATCTTGATTGATAATCGCTTGATCACAGTCGGCCCCACACAGTTAAAGTTGCTTTAATAGTCTCGGAGTTCAAGCATATTATATATGGATGGTATAAAACACGATTTATGAATAAGTAATTATATCCGCCTTTTAATAGGTCTTACAAATACAATACACCGATACCGATCATGATTATAAACTGAGTTCAATTCTATTCATTTTATCATTACTAAAGAGATTTTGAGATGTAAATGCAAATGGTGGCTGGTGACTGGCGTGCATACACATTAAAAGCTATATTTTTTGGCTTAACAATTAGTCAAGTATTGCAATTCTTAAAGTTTTCCGCATGAAAGCTAACCGTGCCACGGACATTTGTAACGGAAACGGCTTATATATCATCAATATAAAAAAGAAAACAAAAACAAAGCGCATAACTATGTTTTTTAAAGTGGCATTTACACCTTTCATGTAAAACGTACGTTTGGATTATTTGGCATACCGATAGTTAGTTAAAGTGACAATACAAGGAGTACAATTAAGTCGGAGTAGAGGACTTGATTTTAAAAGATGAAGATTGAGATTTTTTGTATTACTCTTAATTTTGTGTATCTTCTTTGCTTACATTTACATGTTTTCTGCTAAATTACTTGAGTGCGTTGATTGTGTAAATCAAGGTAAATACAAATTGTCTGCAATATGTATGTAAACTTTATGTCATAATAGTTTATAATTTTATTAGTGCTCTGATAATTGCATGAATTTACAAGACCATTGCCAAAAATACAAACAATCCTTCCTTTTCTTCTCTCGAGGCTATAGATTACTTTAATCTAAGAAATTTGTATTATGAAACAAGTCAGTGAACTAACTGCTGATGATGATAATTGACAAGACAAATTATTTCGATACATGATATACGCAAACTTATTTTCATTCTGCAAAAGAAGAATAAAAAATGTTTCTTGTCTTGATCATTGTCTTGTGTAGAAACAAGGTGCATAAAATAAACAACTATGATGTGCAACGCATTTTACGCATATAACTAGTCATTTGATGATTAATGGAACTTGTTGCAATTTGCCTTTTTGTTGGTCTATAAATAAAAAGATTCGCGTACTATGATCTTCCTTGCTTTTTCACAAGATTTCCTACTTGTATACATATTTGGATTGCACATTGCACATCATTCTTGCACTGATACATTGTACGTGTGTTTTCTTAATGAAATGATTGTGTGCAAGTGTGTATATACATATACATCAGTGCATGTAATTCGTTTTTAAAAGCATTTGCACCTTACACGCATCTAATTTTTATTTTTATTACTTAATTTTTTTTTGGTATCATTACACGGACTACGCCGATTGAGGTAACCCTGAAACGATATGAAATCAACATGTTTAAATACTTGTACTTTTTGTTATCACTGATTATAAATGCGCATTAGCATTAAGATGTTTAGTCGATACTTTTGACAGGTAAGGCCTTTATTTATCTGTCTAATTACTACTCATAATGCAGTGCATTTGTAGGAATCTCAACAACAAATTCCTTCCTGCAATGCATTAATTTAGCAAAATGTCTAATAGCTGCATTGTTGGATTTAATACCTTTCACGTGAATACGGAAATTTGTCGCGTGAAAAATGAATAATATATTTGACGTGTACTTAAGGTGCTTGAATTCAGTCTTTCGGTGTATTTTTAGTCATAATGCCTGGCACCTCATTTTGATAAAATGTTACGCTTTTTATTTCATGAGATGAAGCTTTATAAG
Organism: Entomobrya multifasciata; assembly: GCA_034693345.1. Classification (NCBI taxonomy): domain Eukaryota; kingdom Metazoa; phylum Arthropoda; class Collembola; order Entomobryomorpha; family Entomobryidae; genus Entomobrya; species Entomobrya multifasciata. The sequence goes on from JAQFXM010002315.1 coordinate 22,858, forward strand.
TAGTTATATTATTAGTGTCATGAATGAACATGATAGACCAAAATTATTAATAAGCAGGGATACCAAATATATTTCATACAATTAAATTATGATACCCTATGCATAATGCATAAGAACTGAATGCACATAAATATGGTTTTCAATAGACGAAAGTTAGGTTAGTGCTACTGCTGCAAAAGGCACTTTTGGTTCTATTTCTATTGTACATACTCTATGAACGCCTATGATCATCTCATCGCTAAATAAGTACAAAATATCAGAATCAGAGAGAAGCTTATTGGATTGTGGTTCATTATTGCATTACTCATTTTTTACACTTGCGTTTTATTGCAGTAAATCCAAATATCTCTTGATAAATACTTATGTACTTACAATTTTGTCTGCAGTCTGCAACCAAGCACACCTGCGAAAACGAAAAAAAGTAACAAAACGAGCAACAAACGCAATGTTCATTTTGATCATTTCTATTGCAGAAGATGATCATGCCAGAGTTGTTCTGCTTTGAGCAGAACACACACGCAAACAAGCTACAAACACAGTAAACAACTTTTCATTCTTTTGATAGCGTTTTGTTTGTTAAACAGAATAACCGATAAATACGATACGACATGTAGTAAAAAATAAGGCGAAAATGTGCATACCACATTTTAAAAACTTTTGTTTTGTGTAATTTAGTAATTTCGTATCAGTGGTGGTTGGTGATGGTGGTGTAAGTGTAAAAGCTATAGCTGATAAAGTAATTTATACGTGCCGACGAGATGTGAACGTGTTTTGTTGAGTGGTTCGGTGGTGTGTAAATCGAAAAGCTGAGCATTTAATTATATTACACAGAGTAAGTCAATAAAGTTCATTAAATTCACTGAAAATGAATTCAGTTACATTACATACGTTATAGTATGCAATTTATACAAAACTGAGAATGTTTCTTTTCATACTTTAAATATGAAAAGGGGTTCCTGCCGCTGATGTATAATTGCTGATTTGAATACTGAATAGACGTATTTTTCTCTTTATATCTGTAAAGGACAAAGCGAGTTTATGGAAGTGAAAAATATAATTTTCGGTGTACCTTCCGTACAAAGTGTGTTTTATGTTTTTTGAGCGTTGGGTTGGATGTTCTTTAGAAATAATGTACGTAAATATAGGATTAAGTTCACTTTCATCCAGATTTTTAATTTAAATTGACGTTTATGGCAAAGCAACCGGAAATGACATGATACGATACGAGCTATGTTGTATTCGCGTGGCATTGAGAGTTCAATCAAAGCAGTGTTGTCAATTATGTTGTGAATTGTGAAAGTAGTTGGCTTTTATTTTCAACGTTTGGTTCCTGTAACATGCAATTTGGTGACATTTAGTGTGTTGTTTCATTTTCATGCTTGCAATGATTCACAACGTTGCTTCGATGATCATCAAATTTTAATATTACATGAAAACTTGATGTGACTGTGAACCTTTGTAAGCTGGAAAGCATGGCTATGTAAACTATTTATATTGGCTTAGCTGCAACGATTATTCCAGTGTGATTTTGAAAACTTTTTTATGACATACGTAATTCTTTTTTTGTAAAATTGACTGTATTTGATTTCTGGAATTCCATGCGATTGGGAATGTTTTAAAAGCCATTTTTGTTGACATTCCAGGCTAAATTGGAGAATGTTACTAAAACGTAGTATTACTCAATATAGTAAACAGGAAGCATATTTTAAAGAAAGATATTATATACACAAAATGAAAGTAGGTACCTGTATTGTAGTTGTTGAAGATGACAGACTAAATGACCAAAAATTATAAATGCTTCATGTATTGAAATCTAAATATAATAATACATACTTACCTTACATGTACATATTATTCATAAGTTTAAAAAAACCAAAATACCCTTGTGTAGAAAGTAGAAGTCACGTAACATGTAAGAAAATTTCTCTGCATGAAACGTAGAATTGGGATTTTTACGATAGTCCACTCTTATCTTTAATCTTGGTATGTTATGTCACCAGTGATCTGAATCCTTATTTTGCGCATCTGCACTGCACCTTTATTTGACCAAGCTGTCGTTTTTTTCATTGTATAAAACATTCTCACTAGAAATATACATAACAATAGCAAGAATATTGAAACACCTTTCATTTAATCATTTTGTGGCAATATTACAGGCCCACCCAGCTTCCCACATTTCGATTTCGGTATAAAAATATGATTTGATTATGAATAAATTTGCTAATTTTTTCACATAAATTAAGCAAAAGCCAGAACAAGAACAAGTTGAACTAAAAGTTAATAAACACTCATTTAAGAGTTTAGAACCGGTGAGACATTGAGACATACTAACAATTACAGAGGAATTACTCACCAACTTTGTATTTTCATAATTGCGGTCACAATGCAATATAAAGCTGTTTCCGTCTACAGACAGAAGAGTCTAGTTAACTCAACAACTTGTGGCAGATATCAGACGGCCAATTTGGGGCGATGAGAAAAATAATTTTTCCTCAACTCTAAACTGTCATAAATGCTGTACATAATTTTGCGAACACAAGTTTTTTTGCAGAGATAATGTACAGGCATTCTTTCTGTCAATAAAAGTTTTATAGATTATGGCTTAAAATTAATTGGC